>CAUYLG010017108.1:0-39519 GCA_963573385.1 Cacajao melanocephalus
TGGCTGCTTGTTTGTTATTTTCATCTCTTATTCCTTCCTGTCTCCATTGTTAAGTACAATTATTGGCATAAAAGAGGTTTTTAATACCCATTTTTAGACTGCATTCTAGCCTGGGCAATAGAACAAGAATCCCATTCTCTCTCCCTCTTTCTCTTCCTCTTTTTTTCTCTCTTACATTCTTTTTTTTCTTTCTTTCACTCTCACTTTCTTTCCTCTCTTTTTCTTTCAAAAATAAAAAAAATAAAAAAAGAAGGATATTACAAAAAAATTAGTTATTATTGTCATCTTAGTTGTCAAATATGTATTACACCTCTCTTTTTATAAGTCATTGATAAAGACAATTTTACGAAGATGAACTTTTACTATAGCAGACGAAGGAAAGAAAATTGCAAAGGAATGTGAAGCCACAATCTACTAAGTGGAACCAGGCTATGTCACAAAAGCCAGAGGAAGAGTGACCCTTACAAAGTAGGGAGTGATGTTTTCTGACTAAACATTTCAGTGAGATTAAAGCCTGATGATATACTATAAGACATATGTGGCAGGCAGAATAATGGCTCTTCAAAGATGTTCACATTCTAATCCCTAGGATCTGGAAGTATTTTACCTTACATAGTTAAAAGAACTTCGTAGCTATGAATTAACTAAATATCTTCAGACGGGAAAATTACCCTGGATTATCTGGGTGGAAGCAGGGTTCATTTTTTTTTTTTTTTTGAGACAGAGTCTCTCTCTGTCGCCAGGTCCCAGGCTGGAGTGCAGCCTGGCGCGATCTCGGCTCACTGCAACCTCCGCCTCCCGGGTTCAAGCAATTCTCCTGCCTCAGTCTCCCGAGTATCTAGAACTACAGGCATGCATTACCACACCCAGCTAATTTTTGTATTTTTAGTAGAGATGGGGTTTCACCATGTTGGCCAGGATGGTCTTGATCTCTTGACCTCGTGATCCGCCCGCCTCGGTCTCCCAAAGGGTTCTTATAAAACAGATGTAGGAGAGTCAAAGACAGGGAAGAAGATAATGTGACAGGGAAAAAAAAGGGAGAAAAGGTGATGTGATGTGGCGCTATAAGCCAAGGAATGCAGGCAGCCCCTAGAAACCGGAAAAGGCAAGAAAATGGATTCTCCTCCAAAGTCTCCAGAAGGAATCTATCCTGCTAACTTTATTTTCAAATTTATTTGCAAAATTGATTTGCTACTGAAATAATCACTAAGTCAAACTTTTCTTCAAGCCTATCACATTTCATCTATGTAGGCTAAAAAAAGAGAAGGTTTTGGATTTGAAAACAGTTTGAAAAATAGTAAAGCACCTTGAAACACTTACAAAGACTGAATAGTACCTTAATTTTAGTATTTAATAAGGAACAAAAATAATAAGTATTAAGTGTTAAATAATACATATTAATAAAAATTAGTAAGTATTAAATAAGCAACAAAACCTCTCCAGCATTTGTTTTTCAGTAATGACAGTGAGGACTAAAATCCAAATACCCATGAGATCTGATACCACTAACATGTTAGTTTGTTGCCAATGAGTATTTAAAATGTCATACAAGGGAGAGAGCAAGCTCACAGGGAACCTACATATCAGTTTAGAACTCTTGATCTCATGTTCTTTTTACTTTTGGGCAAATTGTCTTGATGTCTTTCTATCTGGTACCACAAATGCTTCCTCTCCTTCTACCTGACCTATATTGAAGTCTCAATCGTAACTCTTCTTTTGGGACATAGGACAAGCTTTTCTCTGGGCTTCTGTTTCCCCATGTCTAAAATAATGACATACCACCACTTCAGAAATTTCTAATGAGGACAAAATCAGAGGTCGTATGCCAACTGTATCAAGCACACTGTAAATATCATATTATGGTTGTTTCTGTTCCCTCTTCTTTTCCAGGACACAGGAGAATGAAATAAGTAGGATTAAAATCCACTGGAAATAATATTTAAATACAAATATGGCCTGGTTTCCAGCTGTAATACTCTCAAGAATTCTCACCCTCTATGTAAAATAGATAAGAAAATGATAAAAGTAGAATATCAGAATAGCCAACTGATATTTCCAACCTGCTCCCTTCTGACCCTGTATACTACCTATCCAGTTAGTAAGAACATGAGTTGCTTAAACTAGAAATCTAAGAGGTATTTGACTTCTGAGCCTTCTTCATCAATGAGATTGTTAGTTAACAAATTCTATTTCATCCCAGAAATGTCTCTAATTCACCTCCCTTCCTAAGACCACATTGCTCGTTCCTCAGTTAAGCAAGTCAGCATGCTTACTTACCAGCTTGGCCTTCCTCCTTCTACTCTTAACTCCTGCAATTCATTTGCTACAACCGTAAATGCTTTTCAAAATTTGCTTGTGTTTTTGCCCGTAGTAATAGATTCTTGTTGAATAGTGGATAAATTCTAAAACAAAATAAAATGCAATTTTTTTTTTTTTTTTTTTGAGACAGAGTCTCACTCTTGTCGCCCAGGCTGGAGTACAGTGGTGTGATCTTGATCTCAGCTCACTGGAACTTCTGCCTCCTGGGTTCAAGCAATTCTCCTCCCTCAGCCTCCTGAGTAGCTGGGATTACAGATGCCTGCCACCATGCCCGGCTAATTTTTGTACTTTTAATAGAGACAGGGTTTTGCCATGTTAGCCAGGCTGGTCTCAAACTCCTGATCTCAGGTGATCCACCCGCCTCAGCCTCCCAAAGTGCTCGGATTACAGGTGTGAGCCACCATACCTGTCCAATGCAAACTTTTAACCTATCATTTTCGATTCTTCAAGATCTGGTCTTAACCCATATATGCAGTCCTGTTTTCCACCACCCCTCTCCACATTCCATGTACCGTATTCCAGTTACAACTGTTTCCTCTGAATCTACTGCATGCCCTCAAATGCCCTTCACCTCTGTCTTTACATATTTTACTTCCTGATGGATCAGTCTCAAGCAGCATTTCAGACATTATCACATCACTCCATTTTCTTCATCTCAAGTATCTCTAACTAATATCTTCTTATTTATGCTTTTTCCCCTTCTGCCACAGTATAAATCCCGTAAGAGCCATGATCTTGTCTTCTTCAGTCATTTAATCCTAGTGTAGTATTATGAAATATATATTTGACTTTCATCCCCCATTTCCTGGCCCACAGCTCCTAATGGTGGAATCTCCTGAATGATGAGTGTCCTTTATATGCTAATGAGATGACTTTTGGCTGGCAGCCTCTAGACAGCCTCAGGACAGGGGCTGGTAACCATAAATACCAAGGCATGATTAGTCAGTTGGGTTGTTCAACTCAATCCCCCACCTCCCAGGAGCAGAGAGGGGCTGAAGGTTGAGTTGATCACCAATGGCCCATAATTTAAGCAATCTCGTCTATGTAAGGAAGCCTCCATTAAAAACACACCAGGAAACGGCTTCTGGATTTCTGAACCTATAGAGGTGCCTGGATTGTGGCATGCCCAGAGAGGGCATGAAAGTTCTTTCTCCCTTCACACATGCCTTACTCTATGCATCTCTTCTATCTGGCAGTTCATCTGCATCCTTGGTAACACGCTTTATAACAAGTAGGTAAACATAAGTGTTCCTGAGTTCTGGGGGGGCTCTCTAGCAAGTTAATTGAATCATGAGAACCCCCAATTTGCAGCCAGTTGGTCAAAGTATGGTGACAACCAACTATTTGCAATTGGCATCTGAAGTAGGTTTTAGTCTTATGGGACTGAGCCTTCAAGCTGTGAGATCTGGTGCTATTTCAGGTAGATAGGGTCAGAATAAAATTGAATTACAGGACATCTAATTAGTATCTGCTGGAAAATTGCTTGGTGTGTGGGAAACACAGACATAGACACATAGACACACACACACACACACACCCCACACACATATATATTGGTGTCAGAAGTGTTGATTGAATGAAAGTAAAAATAAATAAATAAAAATCCACTGGTTTTTTTCCTCCTATTTTTAGGCCAGGTGTCCACAAAATTACTGGTAAATTAAATGGTTTGAACTGTGTGTGTAATAAATGAATGAAGAACAGCCCCTCTGGCTAATTACCTTTATTTCCTCGTATTGGTCAACCAATAACCATCTTTTAATTCTCATTGTAATTAACTATAGAAGAATGTGACAGAGATTACTAAGTCTTGCCAATATTCCTGTCTCTTTTTCTTGGACATAGAGCTAGACTAGTATTTCCCAGCCTCCCTCACAGTTAGAATGCTCACGTAACAACTTGTGACTGGAAGACAACCAGGAGGATCTGTGTAGGGTGGAGCCGTAAGGTAAAGAGAGTCTGGGCCCCTGAATGACTGATGAGAGTAAAGCCTCTATGCCCTATCCAGCACTCATGATAGACTGTGATTTGAGTGAGAAATTTTTACTTCATTAAGTTGCTAAAGTTAAGGAATTATTTGTAATAGCAGTTAGCCTATCCTGGCTAACACAAATAGTTTAGTGAAAGCATATGATACCCCTTACCCCTCCCCCACTAAACTACGAGCTCCTAAGGGCCAAGGTCATGGGTGATTCAATTCTGCATCCTCAGTTTCTAGTATAATCCCTGATACATACGGTGCACCATTAATTAATGAATAATTAGAATGAAATACTTTCCAAATTCTCTCTAAGGTATAATTTTTTCTCAAATGACACCAAAGGTCCTCTATCCGGCAAACAGTTTTTTCTTAACCAAACTGAAATAAAAAGGAGATTTCTGGTATGTGTGTGATTAATGGAAAAAGGACAGCATGGAAACCAGATAGTCCCACTCTCAAAGACTGGTTCTATGACTTTATCTGCCATCTTGAGCAAGTAACTTTACCTCTGTGAATCTCAATGTCTTCCTCTGTAAATGGGGATAGGAATTATTATGAAAACTAGAAATAACATATATAAATCATATACAAGTGCCTGACAAGCATGCTCATCACAATGGTATGGAAGATTAATATTTTCATAATTACAAGTCAAAAGTCTATACTTCACAGAAATTGTGAAAGAAGGTATAGCAGCCTTCTTTGGTAGAATACTTGAGAAGATAGTACTGATAACATTTCTTGCATGGGAGGGAAGCTGTACCAATTCTGAGGTTTTGGCCATGGTCTAATGCTTGTGGGAACTTGGGTGGCATATTCCTTGATTGAAGGAACCTGACAGTGGTCAAAAGCATTGCAGACACCCAAAGGCTTTGCCAAGAGCTTAGACCATTTGCAAGCAGCAAAGACTGACCCAGCTACTGAGAATATAACAGACAGCAAACCAGAGACTCGAGAATCATAAGAATTGAGAAGTAACAGCAGCAATTCCCCAGTCATTCTTTAAAATTCTCTGGTATTGCATTTGTTATTTGTAAGTGTATATTTTGCAGGAAACTAACAGCAAATCCAGCCCTTGGTGGTAAGATTTTAAGCTAGAGATTTCTCTAGAGAGATTTATATAGAGCAAGCCTTTGAATCATTTAAAAGCAAACCAGGCAAATCCTCATGTATTTTCCCCCAGGAAATCACCTCATTTCTGCAGGGAAGATCAGATGATACTCAACAGCCAATATTGACTTATTGAAGATGTTATCAAATTCTCTGCCTTTCCTCATAGTGATATGAGAAGATAAAGACACATTCTGCTACTGAGTCTTCAAAGGAGGCAGAGAAAGTATAATACATTTTAACTTAAGGTAGGAAATCAGAAGCTGACCTAGAATTGGCTTCAATGTACTGCTATAATCTATGTTCCAGTCCTTACGAAAGTATGAAGATTGTTTCCTACCTGGAGTGTGAGCCCTTAATTTTAAGATAGGCCCAGAGACATTCTGGATGAAGCAATGACTGTTAACAGCGATACTAATTGCTCCATCATCAGTTGATTATGGTAAATAACTTTCCAGTTTAAAAGGCACTTGCACAGACATTATTTATTTTAATATTTGCAGAGTAACACTGCTGGATATCATGAGAATCTCACACAGTGAGTGTCACATCCTTCAGAGAACTGAGGGTATTAGAAGATGGTGGTAAACAGGGACTACCTCTCTACCTAATTTGTTTTCTGCCTAGAAAGTATCTTCATAATTGCATATATGAAGTCCAGAGTCAAGAGAGATAAAGGTACATACTTCTAAGCCCCAGCCAATGTCTAGGCTTTTGAGGATCTGAATTGAAGTGGGAGGACTTGGATTTGGGAAGAGAATACATAATTTGACACTCCTTCTAGAATCTTAGATTTCAGAAAATTGAAGAACTGTGAAATACAACTTAGTAGAGTATTAGTTTCATTCCATTATTAAGAAAACAGAAAATAAAGAAATTTAAAACTTGATTAAGAATTCAAAAAGAAAAAGTTACAAAGTAGGCCTAAATGATCTAGTCAGGAGACCTGGAACACCTTGTTCCACAAGGGAATCTCCTTAATCTTGGGAGATAGGGGTCGTATAAGTGTAATCAGTTCTCATCTTTCACAGCACAATTTAATTAAAAAGTCTAAAATTTGTAACTGAAGAATTAGCAGTATACTTATTTCACTTGGTGATGTAGAATTAATGACAACAAGAAGTAATAAGAGAAATTACTGATAGAGCTAAAGTGGTTCCTTCTAAGCAGTAGGACTGGGTATGGAGAAATTTTCAAAAAAAATTATTTAAAATTTTAAAATGAAAAAAGTGAATTATAAAAATATGAAATTAAATCACAATGCATCAGAAAAAGGCTTAGGTGTGGTATCCTGAGCTTATCAAAATGACTTCAGGAAAATTATGCTCTCCGAAATTCACATTAAAAAAATCTGTATAACACATTGAGTATTTTATCTGTATAACAGTTACACCATTTTTTACCCTTCCTATTTCATAGGGTAAAATTTTTACGGTAGAAATTTATACATGGAACTTGGACAAGTTCTTTTGGCATTATAAGGCGCTTTTGAGATATAATCATAGCCCTACTAATGTACTTACCATGATTATTAGATCATGTGGTACAATATGCAAGATAAATGTCTGCATCTACTGTATTAGCTAGAATTGAAAGGCATCTTGTCTGTTGACCTTAAAAAGGCACTAGAATAGAAGAATAATATATTGCTGTGTCAGGTTTCCCTGGCAATTGTGATCTACAGTTTTCCTACTGCTCTGAAGAGCAAAAGATACACATATTTCACTGTCTTTTTACCATAAGAACTTGTGATGAAAGCTAACCCCTAAGCATATGGGTTAATGTGGGGAAAATCACATCCACATATAGCACCTTTGAATTTATATACTAACATTAAAATATTGGCTGTGTGACCCTGTATGGAAGACTTGGGTGCAAAGAGGAGATCCATTCCCAGCAGAATTTCCATGTGACTTTAAAAAATAACAGCTTGACCTTTAGTGACATTCACAGTTTTATATTCCCTTCAGTTAAAAATAAAAATTGTACATTTATAGGTAAAAGATTTCATCATGCTAATATTCCTCAGGTAAGCCATGAGATTACTAAAACCTTTTTTCTTTCTTTTTTCTGTTCCAGAGTAACTGCTAAAAGAGATCTTACTAGGGAGGGCCAGGTGCAGTGGCTCACACCTGTAATCCCAGCACTTTGGGAGGCCAAGGCAGGAGGATCATCTGAGGTCAGGAGTTCAAGACTAGCCTGGGGAACAATGGTGAAACCCCAGCTCTACTAAAAATACAAAATTAGCTGGGTGTGGTGGCACATGCCTGTAATCCCAGCTACTCGGGAGGCTGAGGCAGAAGAATCATTTTAGCCCAAAAGGTGGAGGTTGCAGTGAGCTGAGATTGAGCCTCATTGCACTCCAGCCTGGGCGACACAGCACGAACACATTTCCAAATTAAAAAAAAAAAAAAGAAATCTTACTAGGGATAGGGATCTTAAATGTTAAAATTTCCAACATGGTCTTTGCCATAAATTGGCATTTCTTATGCAGTAAGTTGGGGTTACATGGAACTTGACACACACTCTAAATGTACTACTGGCCCATGTTTTTTCCTGCCTCTATTTTGCTCACTTCCTAGCCATCTTCAACTGAATTGGTAGAGTCCATCTTAAATAAATATCGGACCCTGTCTCTCTACCACTTCAGTTCTTTAGCTGGAGTCATGCAGCTCTCAGGATGAATATAAAATCCTCAGCAAGTTACACAAAATATGCCATGATCTAGCTTTTCTCTAGCTGTCCAGACCAACATCTTCTCATAACTACTCTTAATGTGCCAGATGCTACGCAAAGCTCTTAATGTTGTTCTCTTCTCAACTACTACTTGTCCTTGAAGGTAACTTAGATGTTATCCGAACTTCTCTCCTGCAACCCCGCATATTCTGGATCAGGTTTTCTTCCTCTAAGCTTTGATGGGACCTTGCACTTTTATCTATGAGGGCATTTTCACATTGGCCAGAAATCGTCTTATTCCAGTGTGGGAAACCTGTCTTTTTCCAGGAGAGTTAGTGTGACATAAAGTAGGAATTTTGACTCTAGAACTAGTCCAACCAGGTTCAAATCATGATTCTACCCTTTGCCATCGAAGAGTCCTTGTGCGAGTTGCTCAACTTTTCTGTGCCTCCGTGTTCTTATCTGTAAAATATGAATAATCAAAGTACTTACCTAAGTAGTACAAGTACTACTTAGTTGTGTTAATTTATGTTAAATAATTACAAAGACATCTGGGGACACAGAAGTTTCTCAGTGTGAGTTGGGCTAACCAATTTGACTGCCTATGACAGGGAACCCTGATTAACCGGTATAAGTTAATTCCTTTAGATATTATTTTCTTCACTGATAACAAAAAAATAAGGGTAATGGATTCTAAGAGTTGAGAATACCTCTGCTTAAGGAATAAATGGATTTCACAGTACCTCATCTAGATCTCTCACAGCACTTACTACTTTCCACCTCGTTTTCTGGTTTTCCAGGGTTCCTGTTGTGCACCTTCCCTAAGAAAGTTCAGCTCACATCTTCATTTGCATCTTACCTTTCTTAGTAACTAACAGATGCCTGGTGCAGAGCAGAAACTGAAGTATTTGCTAAATGAAAACATACAAACAAATGTGCAAGGAATCAAACACAGCAGCAAGTCTGATACTATATAAGGGTTAACTGGAGTTGTTCTCTTTCACACTGGGTTCTGCGACCATGAACCACTGTTAATATCTTCAGAAGTAAGAAACCTTGTAATTGTAAAATACAACTTCACAAACTTCTATTACAATTCTAGATACTATAAAAATCAAAATATATCCCCACTGTCTAAAATCTTAATTTAACAGAACAGTTAAGCACTCAGTGAGTATTTATAGACTTCATTGCCTTATGGTAGAGATTTGGTGGTAAATATTCAGAATTAGACATTTGCTCTCAAGGAACTTACAAGTGTTTAATGTCATTCTTCTCCCTTAACCACACTTTAAATATATTTTTATGATCCATCAAAAGAGCCTGTTCTAATATCAAATGATATATTCTGCTTGTCTATATACAATATATTTTGTGCAATTCATCTCACAGAGAAGAGCTTACTTTTTATTAAATTTTTGCAGCTTACTAAATATCAGAAACCTTATATTTAATCAGATATTTTAAAAGCATGTATTGATAAGCTTGTACATAAAATTAAAAAAAATTAAACCCACTAAAATGTCAAGTTATATCTAACATTTTCTTACTTCATTTAGCAAATCAGGGAACTCATTGCTAGAAATAAAAGTTTATTCCCCTTTTAATTATAATGACCATTGATTTGTGAAAGTTAGTGTTTAACCCTATGAAACTCTTCTAGAGATCACTTGGACTTAGCTAGAAACCTGTTAAGTCCCTATTTCTAAGTGCAAAGATCTTGTGCAAGCCCTCTCTCTCTCTCCCTCTCTTGACTGTTTTTCAGACACTTGCTTTCCTTACTCTTCCACAGAAGACTCTGAAAAACAAAGGCCAAAATGGCAATGGCATTTTATACTCAAGATTCTAGACTCCTCAATACCTTTACTAATACTCTTTCACCTCCTGCAAACCACTTCCTGGCTTGCTCCCTGAAAAATAAATTCTACTCACTTTTAAGATACAGTTCTAAAGGTCCATTCTGGAGAATATCTCTATCACTACATCAATGTCCGGTTATTTACTCCTCTGGACTTTGTATAACCCAACATCATTATGACATTGCAAGTATTGGCCCAAGTTTCTCATGCACTCTATTATTTTATCTGCACAGCAGTCCTGCGAATATCCTTACTGTTTATAATTCTTATTTTATGGTGAAATAAAAGGCAGCTAAGAAAGGTTAGTTAATGTGCTTGAATTTACTATGTGGAGAAGCTGTGATTCAAATCTTGGTCTTTAGGCCTGCAAACTCTGAGTTCATAGTCACCAAGTTACACAACATGTTGTTAAAACAAACTAACTCGTTTTTCTAGAATTATTTATCGCATGGTCATTCTGTATCTAGGTGGTGAGTTTCTTGAGGAAATTAACCTATCATTGTATTCTTAGTGCCTGGAACCTAATAGGAGTTCAATAACTATTTGATGGATAGGTTGATGGGTTGGTGAACAGAGTGAGATGACTGAACGAATGACCAAAATAAATAAAAACTCTAAAACCTGTACATTGACTTGTGGTTTAACATGGAGATAAGATTGAATGCTTAGGTTGGCTTCACGATCCTTTGACCTGCCTTGTTCAACCTTTGTTACCACTCAGGAATACTAATATATTCTGATTGCTTTTCATCCACTGTTATTAATATACTAGTTTTCATCACTGGGAGTGCTTATATAATGCATCACTACATTTGAGTAGTACTTTAAATTCTCATATATTCTTCCAGATAATGCATGTGACATTGTGAGGTTTGTATTTCATGAAACGTAGATTTAGTTCCCGTGGACTAGGAACCCAATAACTGTTAAATGAACTAATGAATCAATAAAAATGAATGATAAAGGACTTGGTCAATCAATCAAGTATCAATGCTGAAGTACAGAAACTGTAGGTATTAACTTATTAGCTCATGTTTATTTCATACTATGACAAACAGCATTCATACTAACTGCCTAAATATGACTCTATGACAGATATAATGGTAGGCTTTTATTTACACCGAATTGTAAAATCCTTATAATAGCCCTAGAAGGTATGTGTTTTTAATGCCATCTCAGACATACACAAACAAAGAATCAGAGAGCTTAATTTTGATGGATTAAGAAACTAGTCATCTATGAAACAGCACAGCTCAGATTCAAACCATGCCATTCGTATTCTTCATTGTCTGCTCCTTCCTTCCTATGTGGATTATAGAACATCTGTGCAATATATAAACCACGAATTATTACTTTCCTAATGCCACTGAGGTTTACTGATCGGACATATTACTGGAGTTACCCACCCTCATTTGGGAAAAACATTTTAAAGTATGGAAAAAGCTGAATCCTCAATTACATGTAACTTGCTTCATTAAACTGGCTTCAGTTGCTTTCTGAAGATCTGTGGTGAAATAGAGCCAAGTGCCTCCCCTAAATAACTCAGTGCAATCTATCATCTGCTCCTTGCCTCCTACCTCCTTCTCCATACATAGAAAGATAATCATGTATTTATGTAGGGCCTTTTATAGCTCAACAGATTTTTCAATGGTGATTCATTCTGAGGAGGCATTCTTGTGTTTACCAACTTGGCATATTCTCCAAAGGTAAAACTGCAGCTGGCATATGTACATTTTCCCAGGACAAACTCTGTATACCTGTTTTATCCCAAATTCAGAACTTTCTAGTTTTAGATCCATGCTAGATCCATAGGGTTAGAAAGGTTGAAAGAAAATAAAGGGATTTAATGGATTCTGCCTTTAAGGTAATAATTTATATCTTTAAAGAAAGTGTAATGGTTCCTAATTATTTGTTTTCTTATGTAAAATATCTAGTTCACTACTCATAAGAATATCTTTTAGATCATTTGCAATATTAGATTATATATGAAATAAGATTTTTGTAATGGATCAATTCCTAAGGTGAGAAATCAGAAATCACTACAAAAAGGAAAATACAAGAACTAAATGTTTATGATAAGTCAGTTGCTACAAAGGAACACTCACGTTAGAATGAATTTTTCTGGCAGTGAAGTTGAAGAAGGAAGGCACTTGGCGGCTCATAGCCTTCACTGATAAAAGAAAATAAGATGATCATTAGAAGTGGAAATTTCTTCCTGTGCCCTTCATTAGGAGAATTTCATCTTGGGCAGAGCCAAAAATGAATTGGAGGAGCATGGTCTCTGGATTACACATTTCCTGGATTAGCCTTTTCCATGCATAAACCTGGATAGATTATTCTACCATTCTAAGGTTTACCTCAGTAAAATCAGTTTGTGTTTAACAATTAATTCAAAAGAACATATGTAATGCAGTTGAAAGAAAAAAATAATAATGCCAAAATAACTCCAGATTTACCTACCTTTAGAAACAAAATGTGACCAATACCATTGGAGACCCTGGATGTTCCCTGCAGGTCCCAGCACCTTTGCTCCTCCCACTCTCAGAAATAATCAAACTTCTAAAGTTTCAGAGTAGCCATTCCCTTCCTGTAGAGGTTTCCCCTAAACTGTGTATCCTAAGCAAGATATGGTGTAAGTGTTCATGTTTGTGAAATTTAAATACATATAATCATAAAAAATACATTTTTCTACAAATTTCTTTTTACACCTAATTTTGAGTTTGAGATTTATCCTGTTAGATACATTTAACTGTAGTTCCATAACTTTTACTACTGTGTAGCATTCTGAATATAATAAGACAATTTACTTCACCATTTGACTGCAATAATCATTTGGTTTTTTTCCCTCCAGTTTTGTTTTGTTTTGCCATTAAAAAAAAAATGCTTCTATGAACATTCTTGTCTGTATCTCCTGGTGCACATGTGTGAAAGCATCTATAGGTTATATTCTTAGGAGCGCTATTGCTGGGTCATAAGTATACAAATCCCATCCCCGCCAATCAGGCCTGATGGACAACACAAGAGGTACTAATACTGTTATTAATGACAATAAAGCACTCATACAAAAATTATCCCTGCAAGCATCCACAATTTTTTACCTTTCTAGATAATACCAAACTGTTTTCAAGAATGTTAATGCCAGTTTACATTTTTACCAGCAGTCCCTATTGCTAATTTCTTTAAATCTGACGGATAAAATGTTACTTCATTGTCATTGTAATATGAATTTACCTTATTTATAATGAAGTTGAGCATATTATTATAAGCTTATTGACTACTCATTTCTTAATTTCATCTCTAAATCTCAAACAGTAAAGTATTTCATACATGCTTGTTAAAGAAATGAAAAGAAATATGAACCTAAAGTAACCAGCACAAATCCTGGTACAGAGCCAGTATTTAATACTTATCAAAACCTACTACTAGTCCCCATTCTCCTTACAACTGAAAACTATTTGATAAAATGAGGAACAACATCTACCTCTAATGCTTTTGAAAATAAAAGAACCAAAATATTATCCAATAAATGCTTCTTAAGTGCACGTATGGCACACACACATATACGCACACCATAACCCATTTACCCAATATTTAAAGTCATTTTTGTAAGAAGCTAAATTATTATATTCATTATATTCATGTTTTGAATAGGACATTATATTCATGTCCTATTATATTCATGTTTTGTAATCCTATTTTACACAGAGAAAGAAGTTAAAAGTAAACAAGAATTTGGCAAATGAGGAAAGTATTCCAAAAAGAAACATCACAAACTCTAGGGGTTTTGTTTATTTTTTTTTTTAACATTTTTAGTGGGGGTAGAGATTCTGAGTCCAAAATCACAATGGAGGTGCACTTTAAAAGAGAGGAAGTGTAGTGAAGTCCAATTTTATGTAAACTTTAAAGTAACAAATATTTATGGTAGCAATAAACCAATAAGCTTTAGTTAAAAAAAAATACTAATGCTATACAACCTTCTAGATTCTGTGGGTCTATCCACTACTTTTTATAATGGTTAATACATAAAACAATCTCCCAGGAAATCATCAGGAACTCCTTTTATCAGTTCCCTAAATTTTGGAGAAATTCCAAGTGCAATTTAGCCACTTTTAGGGATAGAAAACTAAATCTTAAAAGTGCAGATCGGGCTACTCTGTCTATAGAGTAGCCATTCTTTTATTCCTTTACTTTCTTAATAAATTTATTTTTGCTTTGAAAAAAAAAAAAGTACAGATGGGCCAGGCTCAGTGGATCATACCTCTAATCCTAGCACTTTGGGAGGCCAAAGTGGGTGGATCACCTGAGGTCAGAAGTTCACGACCAGCCTGGCCAACATGGTGAAATCCTATCTCTACTAAAAATATAAAAATTAGCTAGGCATGGTGGTGTGCACCTGTAATCTATCAGGAGGCGAGGCAGCAGAATCACTTAAACGCAGGGGGTGAATGTTGTAGTGAGCTGAGCTCCTGCCACTTCACTCCAGCCTGGGTGAAAAAGCAAAACTCTGTCTCAAAACAAAAAAAAAGTGCAGATAATATGACCACCTTTGAATGATTATTTTTAAGATTAGGGAGAAAATATATAAATTGACTAGCAAATACTAGACAAAATAATTATAATTTATCCAATAACGATTTATTTAAGAAATATATATAAAGGGCCTGATATGTGTTGCACTCTGTGGTAGACACTGAAATATATGTATTCCAAAAGAAAAAAATAAATAAAACCAACTAAAGCAGAAGCCACCCATACTACTGATATATATGTGTATATATCAGCTTCCACATAAATCTTTTCAACAGATGCTGATTTGAATATTGGCATAACACTCTAGTTATCATAAAATATACATTAACAGAATAAAGCTTTCTTTTACCTTTTCTTTCACTAACTGTGTATTTCAGACTGGCGAGTCTTTTTTTGTGGAGGCTGTCCTGTGCATCATTGCACGTTTGGCCTCATTCTTGACTTCCATTGAGAAATTACTCAATACAAATGGCACCTCCACCCAGCCCTGTGTTATGATCACAAAAATATTACCACACATTGCCAAATGTGTCCTGGTGGGTGGTGGGGGGGTGGCAAAACCTCACCCAGTTGAGAGTCACTGGGCTAGAAAAAACAGTAGAGTTGAAAGAGCAATAGATGGAGAAAGAAGACCTAGGATTGGCTTTGTCCACTGATTATTTCTGCATTTAACTAGGGATAAAATTTAGAAACCAGAACATGCAGCAGTAGAGCCGTGCTACTGGGATTTTTCAGAGATTTTAGAAGTTCCATTATGCCCATGAAACAAGATCTAAGCTTTTAAGCACCAGAGTAAAAGTAACTTAGAATCAGTAACAAACCCAAATTCCTAGCTTTAACATCTGTATAACTTACAGTCCAGTAACATAAATACCAGATATCTTACATTGATGTACTCTCTATGTCATTTTCTAAAATATAGTTTCCTTGTCTGTAAAAGGGGGGGGTGATTTCTTACTTTCCAAGTTTGGGTTGAATACCCAGCTAAGGATTTCTTTGAATACATATATTTACTTATTTGTCATCCTTCACCATACATTGTTATAATTGTTTGTATTTCCCTCTAGTGTGTAAACAGAGACAACGTCTTATTAATCATTGTGTCACAAGTTCCTAGCCCAGTTTTTGACGTGATAAACATTCATCAAGTGAATAACTTTATGAATCTTTGTTTTCAAGTTTGTTGATTCAGCTCCCTCTCTTCCTCTCTCTCTCTCTTTCTTTCTTGGTTGGACATTTGCTTTCATTTTACTACCAATATTACCAGAATCCATGACAGACAGGTTATATAAACAGTCACAATTTCTCATGATTTTAAGGGTTTTTGTACTAACCTAATCGTCTCTATAGATGCTCTCCAGTAAATGGAATTCACAAAACAGCAGACAGAGGTTTCGTATGAATATTAGGAAGCTTATTTAAAATAAAATATATTTCTGAGAAAGGAAACTCTCAGTTTGCTCATTTAAAAATTGTAATGACAATATCTATGAAAATAGAGGAGATTTAAACTAACTAAACTAAAAACTAACTAAAAATCTCTATGAAAATAGAAGAGATTTATTTTGTTTTGGTTTATAATTAAGTCAAAGCAAGTGATATCATGTATTTTCTCAATAATCAAACTGACTTAGGAAATCATGGAATCTTCCTCAGGCCATTTACTGAGAACAAAACACCCTCTCAAGAACATTCTTGACAGATGGTCATTTAAATACTATTATCAGCAGTTCTTATGTCAGGTCCAAGAAAAATCCAAGGCCCATGAGTAGAGCAGCAGGGAGAAACCAGGGATATCCCAAGACCAACTCTGACCTTCTTGATATTGTTCTTATCTTTGTAGTAACATAAAAATGTAGAAGGATTAAGGCTTCTCAATGAAGCTTCTAAATGAGGTGATTTTAACACAAACACAGCAAACTAGGAGAGCTTGATACTAGAAATCAGAGGAATTAGTTTGCAAACCTATCACTACCACCTACTAGCTATGCAATTCTGACACATGGTGCAAATCTCTGAATCTCACTTTCCTCAACTGTAAAATGGGTCTAATAAAAATACCTTAAAGAGATAGGATGAAGCTAATATAAATGAAAAAGTCAAAGTGTCTAGAATGTGAAGAGAAATGCCATCACAGAAAGTAAATGGATCAAAGAATGTCTTAGTTCATTTTGGCAACCATAACAAAATACCTTAGACTGGGTGGCTTATAAACAACAGAAGTTTATTTCTCACAATTCTGGAGGCTTGGAAGTCCAAGATCAGAGTGCCAGCATAGTCTGATTCTGGTGAGGACCCTCTTTGCAGACTACTGACTTCTTGCTGAGTCCTCACGTAGTAAAAGGGGCACAGGAACTCCTCTGGGCCTTTTTTGTAAAACTACTCAAACCATTCGTGAGAGTTCTGACCTGGTGATCTAGTCACATCCCTAAATGCCCCACCTCCTAATATCATCATTTTGGATGTTAAGATATTAATATATAAATTTGGACGGGGGTGGGGGGAACACAAATATTCAGATTATAGCAAAGGGTAAATATTTGAAAATACTTTAAATTGAGGTGGCTTATCTGATCTGTTGGCTTGTTTTGTTTTGAGAATATTTTTACTTCTGGATGAAAAGAACACTATGAGAATGACTCAATTTCTATACTTCTGCTTAAGGGAAAGGAGGAGAGCAGAAGAAAGGAGGGAAGTGGAGAGAGAAATTACAGGCAGGTGCTAAGTCTCACGGCTTAGCAAACAGTCTGGGGGAGGAAGAGCTTCTTTTTGTGAGGAAAGAAAAAAATGTTTCCTAAAAATAATTTTACCTATCTTGAGATAATTACAACCCTCGAGAATTAGGAGTATTAAGAGGTACATACAGCCGTACACAACCTCCAGAGTATGAGTCAGCTCTAACTCATCCCATCTCTCTTCCAGTTTGTCTAGTTAATTACAAACTTTCTCATCCCAGCAAAATCATTAAGAGTCAGACACAGAGAACAGAGTATGGGAAATTAATTCCATTAATTTCATTTAGAAAAGTAGGATATTTGTAGAAGTGGGTCTTTGTCTTTCAAATCTCTAAAGCAAACAGGTTGGTGGTTTTCAGTTACTAAATCAAATATATGAATCACATAACAGATAATATGCTCCAAGGAAATAGGGATTTATAGTCTCAGCTCTAACACTAAAAAAAAAGTGACTAGGGATACCATTTTAGCCCTCTAGAGTGGGTTGAATACTGTACCCACAAATTTATGTCTACTCAGAACCTAATATGTGAACTTCTGGGAAAATAAGGTCTTTGTTGATATAATTAATTAGTTAAGGATCTTTATGTTAAGTCACCTTGATTTAGAGTAGGCCCTAAATCCAATGACTAGTGTTTTTATTAGAAGAGGATAGGATGCAGAGAGACACGGAGAGACAGAGGTAGACACTGAATGATGTAACCAGATGTCAAGGAACACCAGACATTGCTGGCAAACATCAGAATCTAGGAGAGAGGCACGGGCCATTTCTCTCTCAGAGCCTCCCCAAGAAACAACTCCCTCCAATAACTTGATTTCAGGCTTCTGGCCTCCTGAATGGTGAACAAATGCATTTCTATTGTTTTAGGCAAACAACCAAGTTTGTTCTCTTTTGGTATGGCAGCCTTGGAGGAAACAAATATATTTTCCCTGTCCTTTGTTTAATCTGTGATACACTGGAATCGAATTATACATTTATCTACGATTGGTTCAGTAATTACACTGTATTTGGGCTGGGATAACAATAATAGAAAGACACAGACCTGCCGTCAAAGAGTTTACATAGAAGTTGGGAACTAAGATATTAATTAGAAAATAAAAAACAGCCCTAAAGGGGTTATCGTAGTAGCAGTAGAAGATGTTAGGGAAAAATGGGGTAACATGGAGGTGGGTAGAGATAGAGTCCTGAGAAAGACAAGGAAAGCCCTCAAAGAGAGGGACCACTGGAATGAGCACTGGGACAGAGGAGGGGGTGTCAGCCTGGTGGATAAGGGCCTTATGGAGTGAGGACATTGTGCAGTTTGATATTTCACAAGAATTAAGTGGTAGGAATGGGAAAGTAGGGAGACAAGGATAGAAAGGTAGACAAGGTCAAATCATGAGTGAGATACTGAAAAGCCTACAATTTTATGGAAAAAATGTTATTGATTAAATGTTTGTATTCTCCCAAAATTCGTATGTTGAAATCCTAGCCCCCAAGGTGATGGTGTTTGGAGATAAGGCCTTTGAAAGGTAATTAGATCCTAAGAGTGGAGCCCTCATAAATGGGAGTAGTGCCTTTTTAAGAAGACATGAGGAAGCTTACTTTCTCTCTTTTTGCTTTCTACTATGTGAGAATACAAGGAGATGGCCAACTACAAGTTAGAAAGGGAGCCCTCATTAGACGCCAGATCTGCTGGCTCCTTTATCTTAGACTTCTCAGCCTCCAGAATTTCGAGAAATAAATAAATAATAAATCTTGGTGGTTTGTGCCACCCAGACTACGGTATTTTTGTTTTGGAAACCCAAGCAGACTAAGGCAGAAATGTACTTCAGTTTACTCATATGTAAAATGTGTGGAGTAGACAAAGTCATAATTTTGCCTCCAGTTTCAAGGTTTTGAAGATCTAGGAAGGTTAAAATTATTGAAAGTTGTTGTAATTTTGGCTCTGACACCAGGATAACTAAGCGTCTGATCTGTTCAATCACAAATAACTTTCACATGAGTAATATCAAAAAAGTATATGTAGTTAATTGGCTGATTAATTAAAATGCATTTCTGTGAAGTTTTGTACCAAAATATTAGTTTAAGGAAACCAATGCCTCCATTCTATCGCTACACCTGAGTTTGTGTCTTAGTGAAAGATACACAGATCTTTGGCAATGTATTATCGAACTAAGAAGTGGTTTTCATTTTTGTTTAGAGACATATAGTAGGTTTCAGTCCCATTCTGACTTAACAGTATTAGAATACTGAACATGTAATCAATATGCAGTGAAGGGTTTAAAAGACCATTGAGGTAATCAAGGTGAAATCCAGCCCCCTATCTAACACACACACACACACACACACACACACACACACACACGCAAATACACACATTTTGTTGGACAAACCTTTAGAGCTTAAAATCCTGCATTCTGATCCAGGTTCTGCAATTTACTGACTTGCTTCCTTGGAGGAAATACTTAACTTCTCTGAACATCAGTATCTCGGCTATAAAATGGCAATATTATACACCACAATGAACAGTGGGTATGAAAATTTATGAAATTATATATTTTATTCCTAGACTAGATTAATATATTACACATTTTTAGTGTTCAATAAATGATATCCTTTAAATTAGACTTATAGATACAACATGCAAGAATCTCTGAGACAGCTAAGGCAGTATTAAGAGAAAAGTTTATAGCACTAAACACCCACATAATAAGGTTAGAAAGATCTCAAATTAGTAACCTAACCTCACACCTAGAGGAACTAGAAAATCAAGAGTAAACAAACTGTAAAGCTAGCAGCAGAAAAAAAGTAACCAAAATTGGAGCTTGAACTGAATAAAATGGAGATGCAAAAAACCATATAAAAGATTGATGAAACCAAAAGTTGGTGTTTTTGAAAGAAAAAATAAGATTGATAGACCACTAGCTAGACCAATAAAGAAAACAAGGGAGAAGATCCAAATAAACACTATCAGAAATGACAAAGGAACATTATTACTGACTCCACAAAAATACAAAAAACCCTCAGAGACCATTATAAAACCCTCTATGCATACAAACTAGAAAACAGGAAGAAATGAATAAATTCCTGGAAACAAACAAATTCCTAAGATTGAACTAGGAAGAAACTGAAATCCTGAACACAGCAATAATGAGTTTCAAAATTGAATCTGTAATAAAGAACCTATCATTCAGAAAAAGATCTAGACCAGAGAGATTCACATTTTACCAGATGTATAAAGAAGAGCTGGTACCAATCCTACAGAAACTATTCCAAAAAATTGAGATGGAGGGATTCTTCCCTAACTCATCACCATGAGTCTAGCATCATTCTGATACCAAAACCTGGCAGACACACAACACATACAAGAAAAGTTCAGGCCCATATTCATGATAAACATAGATGCAAAAATTCTCAACAAAATACTAGCAAGCAGAATCCTGTACCACATCAAAAAGTTAGTTTACCATGATGAAGATGGTTTTATTCCTGGGATGCAAGTTTGGTTCAACATAGAAAAATCAATAAATGTGATTCATCACATAAACAGAACTAAAAATAACCACATGACCAACTCAACAGATGCAGAAAAGGCTTTAGATAAAATTCAGCATCTCTTTATGTTTAAAACCTTCAACAAACTAGGCGTTTAAGGAACATATGTCAGAATAATAAAAGCCATCTATGACAAACACATAGTCAACAACATACTGAATGGGAAAAAGCTGAAAGCATTCCTTTTGAGAATGAGAATAAGACAAGGATGCTTACTCTTACCATGCTTATTCAACATAGTACTGGAAGCTCTAGCCAGAGCAATTAGGCAAGAAAAAATAAAAATAAAAGGCATGCAAACAAGAAAGAGAGAAATCAAACTATCTCTCTTTGAATATGATACAATTTTATACCTAGAAAACTCCATAGTCTCTGCCCAAAAGCTTCTAGATCCAATCAACAACTTGAGCAAAGTCTCAGGATTCCAAACCAATGGTACAAAAATCAGTAGCATTTCTATATACCAACATCATCCACGATGACAGCCAAATCAAGAATGTGATCCCATTCACAGTAGGCACACACAAAAATACTTAGGAATATAACTAAGCAGGAAGGTATATAATCTCTACAATGAAAAATTTAAAAAACTCTGCTTAAAAGAATCAGAGACAACACAAACAAATGAAAAAAAAAAAAAACATTCCATGGTGATTGATTGGAAGAATCAATATTGTTAAAATGGCCATACACTGTAATGCAATTTACAGATTCAATATAATTCCTATCAAACTACCAATGATTTTTTTTTTTACAAAACGAGAACAAAAACAATTCTAAAATTTATACGGAACTAAAAAAGGAGCGCAAACAGCCAAAGCAATCACAAGCAAAAAGAACAAAGTTGGAAGAATCATACTACCTGACTTCAAACTATACTACAGTAATCAAATCTTCATGGTACTAGTACAAAAATAGACTCAGAGACCAATGGAACAGGTCAGAGAACCTAGAAATAAAGCTGCATGCTTACAACCATTTAATCTTTGACAAAGTTGACAAAAACAAGCAATAGGAAAACGAAGTCCTATTCAAAAAATGGCTCTCTGTGATAACTGGATAGCCATATGCAGAAGATTGAACCTTTACCCTTTCTTTACACCCTACACAAAATCAAATTGAAACGGATTAAAGACTTAAATGGGAAACCCCAAACTGAAAACCCTAGAAGAAATCCTAGGAAATACCATTCTGGACATAGGCCTTGGCAAAGGCTTCATGATGAACACTCAAAAAGCAATTGCAAAAGAAACAAAAATTGCCAAGTGTGACCTAATTATATTAAAGAGTTCTCAAACAGCAAAAGAAACTATCAATATAGTAAACAGAAAACATACAAAATTGGAGAAAATATTTGCAAACTATGCATTTGACAAAGGTCTAATATCCAAAATCTGTAAGGAACTCAACAAATTAACAAGCAAAACCCAAGCAACCTATTAAAAAATGGACAAAGGAAATGAACAGGCACTTTACAGAAGACATAAATGTGGTCAACAAGCACATGAAAAAATGCTCAACATCACTAGTAACCAGAGAGGTCCAAATCAAACCCACAACGAGATACTATCTGATACCAGTCAAAATGGCTATCATCAAAAAGTCAAAAAATAACAGATACTGGCAAGGTTATGGAGAAAAGAGAATGCTTATATACTGCTGGTGGTAATGTAAATTAGTTCAGCCACTGTGGAAAGCAGCTTGGAGATTTCTCAAAGAACTTAAAACAGAACTACCATTTGACCCAGCAATGCCATTACTGGGTATGTACCCAAAAGGAATATAAATTGTTCTACCATTTATTCACACATTTATACAGCACTATTCACAATAGCAAAGACATGGAACCAAACTAAATGTCAATGATGAACTGAACAAAGAAAATATGGTACGTATACACCATGGAATAGTACATGGCCATAAAAAGGAATAAAATCACTTCCTTTGCAGCAACATTAATGGAGGTGGAGGCCATTATCCTAAATGTACTAATTCAAGAACAGAAAACCAAATACCACATGTTCTCACTTATATATGGAAGATAAACATTGAGTGTACATGGATACAAAGAAGGGAACAATAGACATCAAGGCCTACTTGACAGTGGAGGTTAGAGGGAGGGAGAGGATCAAAAAACCACATATTGAGTACTATGCTTATTACCTGGTTGACAAAATAATTTGTACACCCAACTCCCATGACACACAATTTTACATGCACATGTACCCACCAAACTTAAAATACGTTGGAAAGAAAAAAGTAGGCTTATCATTGAAGTTCAGAAATTCAAAATCCCCTGAATCTTAGATACTTTTTAAAAAAGAAAATATAGTCAAGAAAATGTTTAAAGATGCTGAATATAATCCTGAACCACTCCATGTACTGAAATGGTTCAATTAATGCTAGCTCTTTTAGAGACTTGTAAAAATTATTTGTAATTCATTTCTATCAAGTAGCATATGAGGGTTGTATTGGAATTTTCCCAGGAATTTGCAGCTGTCTAAAACATCCAACCTATTAATAATGTTATCCAACTGCAACTGCATTGTTATCTCCTTCCCATACTCTTGCAGAGAAAAAAAATGTACTATTTAGGAATTACATTTGTATCTGAAAAGGGATGACCCTTCATGATTTAGAATAACAACAACTTCATATCAGCAGTCAGTGATGTAACAATTAGGGCTTTTTGAATGGCAGGCTAAGGTGCAGTACAGGAAACTGGTCTTTGAATCAGCTAAAACTGATTTCCCATCTGATATGATTTGGCTGTGTCCCCACCCAAATCTCATCTTGAATTAAAGTTCCCATAATCCCCATGTGTTCTGAGAGGGACCTGGTGGAAGATAATTGAATCATGGGTACAGATTTGGCCCTTGCTGTTCTTGTGATAGTGAATAAGTCTCATGAGAACTGGTGGTTTCATAAAGGGCAGTTCCACTGCACATGCTGTCTTGTATAGCGCCACGTAAGATGTGCTTTTGCTCCTCCTTGGCCTTCTGCCACGATTGTAAGGCTTGCCCAGCCAGGTGAGCCCAGTAAACCTTTTTTTATTTTTTTTTATTTTTTTTTTGGAGACAGAATTTCGCTCCGTTGCCAGGCGCCAGAATGGAGTGCAATGGCACAATCTCGGCTCACTGCAACTTCTGCCTCCCGGGTTCAAGCAATTATCCTTCCTCAGCCTCCCGAGCTGGGACTACAGGCGTGCATCATCATGCCCGGCTAGTTTTCGTATTTTTACTAGAGACGGGGTTTCACCGTGTTGGCCAGGATGATCTCGATCTCTTGACCTCATGATCTGCCTGCCTCGGCCTCCCAAAGTGCTGGGATTATAGGTGTGAGCCACTGCGCCCAGGGTTTCCCTCTTGTCACCCAGGCTGGAGTGCAATGGTATGATCTTGGCTCACTGTAACGTCTGCCTCCCAGGTTCAAATGGTTCTCCTGCTTCAGCCTCTCAACTAGCTGTGATTACAGGTGACTGCTACAACACCTGGCTCTTTTTTAATTTTTAGTAGAGATAGGTTTCACCATGTTGGCTAGGCTGGTCTCCAACTTCTGACCTCAGGTGATCTACCCACCTTGGCCTCCCAAAGTGCTGGGATTACAGGCAACCATGCCCAGCTAAACCTCTTTTTTCAAAAAATAAATTAGCAGTCTCTGCTTGATCTTTATAGCAGTATAAAAATGGACTAACACAGCATCCTAATTCTTCCACAAGCCATTAAAAGAGCAAGTTAATTCTTTGGTACTGTGAGAATAATAATGACCACTTCATAAAGTTAATATGGTCATCACATGAGATAATGCATGTAGTAACACCTAGTTTAATGCCTTAGATACAATATAGTAGGTAACAAAGTAATAAATGTTTTAAATCACACATGCATAAATATTACCTCCTTTGTCCTTTTTGTGGATGTAGACTTGTGTATTTAAATAGTAGATAAAGAATAAAAAATGAAGAAAGTTTGAACAGTATGTTGTTGACCTATTTACACAGTCACAATGCCTAGCACAACTGCTTGTACTCAACTTCACATTCTACACATTCTCTTGTATGAAGTTGGGTAGTTTGTTGTAATTTTATGTTTTTTTACAGGGTTGAGTACTCTGTTGATGCTAAACAATAAATACAATGGAGCACATTTTATGCCATTTATAGGTCTAAAATATCTTATTTTAAAAATTGGTCAAACAGACTACAATTTATAGTGGCATATGTTAAATTACCATCTATAGCCTAAGGTTCAGAACATTGTTTTCTTGGTGAAGCAGCACTTTATTTTTACTACCCGTCCACTGTTTTTCAAGATTTTATAAATTTTACATAATACAAAATACAGGCATCTAATACAAAGCCAGAATGTCTGTTGGTATTACACACATATACATGTGAATATACACACCTATTAACAAGCCCTTGAAACTGACATAGTAACATTGCCTATCTGGGAAAAATCTATATCATTGTATATGGCTTATATGTAATGAATATAATTATATAATACATGTGGGTTTTTAAAAATTATTCATATGCTGTGAATAAATGATATTATTGCAGTTTCCCAAGGATTTTGTCTTAGTCTCACTCAGCCTGGTTCTTAAAAATCAGGAGAGCACAGATAAAATGTATTATCTTTTTTTGTTGTTGTTCTTAAAATGTTGTTTTATTCACATCCAGGAATAATATAGATAAATTTAAAGTATATTAAAACAACAAACTAAAACCCACACTTTCTCCTTCCAGATCTATGTATGGAATCATCATGTGCACACAGTCACCCCTCAGTATTTACAGGGGATTATTTATGTATTTATCTTATTACACTTTAAGTTCTGGGGTACATGTGCAGATCTTGTAGGACTGTTACACAGGTATACATATGACATGGGTGTTTGCTACCTCCATCCCCGCTTCACCTACATTAGGTATTTCTCCTAATATTATCCCTCCCCAACCTCCCCACTCCCTGTTATCACTCCCCTAGCACTCCAACCCCTAACAGACCCCAGTGTGTGATGTTCTCATCCCTGTGTCCATGTGTTCTCATTGTTCAACACCCACTTATGAGTGAGAACGTGCGGTGTTTGGTTTTCTGTTGTTGTGTCAGTTTGCTGGGAATGATAGTTTCCAGATTCATCTATATGCCTGCAAAGGACATGAACTCATCCTTTTTTATGGCTGCATAGTATTCCATGGTCTATATGTGCCACGTTTTCTTTATTCAGATGAAATGCTCACTAGAATAACCAGCTTAGTGAAGAACATAAAACTGAAAAACACAGCACGAGAACTTCATGAAGCAGACACAAGTTTCAATAGCCGAATTGATCAAGCCAAAGAAAGGATATCAGAGATTGAAGATCAACTCAGTGAAATCAAATGAGAAGGCAAGATTAGAGATAAAATGTATTATCTTTAGTCATAGAAGTCCTATTTTTAGACCAAAAGTATTTACTTGTTAATTCAGTGTAGTTCCCATGTGACTACAGCGTGAGGATGGATGGTACTCTGTCTCATCAATAGTACTATTATTGTTCCTATGGCACCAAGTGCCAGTCAGTCAGAGAAAATCTACATCTCTCTTGTATTTATGTTTCTGAAATATTCATTTCCTAGAAAGAGGTAAGAAGGTAAATAATTATAAAAATGCTAGCCTTGGAAGGTTATTTATAAGTAACTATTTAAAAGGACACATAATGTTGAGACCCAAATTTAATATATTGTAATAAAAAATGTAGGATTTGGCACACAGTAGGCTTAGTTCTTGGCTTTACTTTGGTAGGAAAAGTTGAGCATGTTCTATAGACTTTTATCTCAGAATCTTATTCTGTAATATGAATAGAATAGTATTTCCAAGGTAGAGCATCCTGATAGTGACCTTGGATGAGTTCACTGAAAAGTGTCTCATGAAGAGCCTTTCCTTCTTTCCCTTAAGCATTGTCAAGTTAACTGTGGCAATTACTATGGGAATGAGAACGGCAATGGGCCTGGGATAGGATGACCTGGGTACAACTTTGTTTCTTATCATTTAATATTCATTTCACCTGGACTAGTTGCTTAATCCCATTTGAACTACAGTTTATTCATTATAAGAATTAAAAGAATAAAAAACAACAGCATTTAGTTTGACTACCTCACTAGTCTGTTGAAGGTAAATTAAAAACTAGATTTCAAAGCACTTTCTAAACGGTATCAAAAAGCCTTTAAGGAATATAGCTCAGCAGTTAACAAGAAGGGACTTCCAGGTTGTCATGTTAAATAAAAAATGTTGATATGTTGGGAAATATGTAAAAAAGTTTGTTTCTAAACAAATAATGATTAAAAACTATACATATACCCATATATAGAAATACATTTATATATTCATATAGTGAATTTGTATCTATATATTTACATCTAAATATATCTGTAGATAAATATTGTTGTAATTCCATCAGCATAGATAAATATCAGCATTGCTAACATGGGCCAAGTAAAGTAGGAATGGTGAGAGAAGAGATTAGCACTGGAACAGCAAACAAACCAAAAAACTTACAAAACGATTTCCAGAAAATAAAAACTATCTATAGCCAAGATAAGTATACATGTGTGATATAATCTTTGTAAATCTGAAGTATATAAATAGTGTTTGCATGTTTATGTTTATAGACATAAACTATATAAGGATAATCACCAAACACTAATGGTAGGTATCTCAGAGTGAAATGTGGCAGAGGAATATGTTTCCATTTTATTCCTAAACATAGTTAGTATTTTTATTTTTGTTCAATGAGCATATATTATTTATAAAATACAAACTATGCACACTTTTTATTGTGAAAACCAAAACAAAATTACTAACAAATCCAAGGAATTATTATCCACTTTGCCAGGCATTTTTGTAACCTATGTCCCATTATTTCTCCTACTTTTCCCACTGCAGACATTACTAGTTGCTTATAACCTCCTTTCTTATTAAGACTACCACAGCCTCATATTCTTCTTCACACAGTGCAACAGGAGCTACTATTAAGTAATGAGAGATGGTCACAATAAATGAAATAAGGCCTTGCTATTAAGTATTGATTTACTTCTTTGAAGGAATAACCCTGGGTTTTTATTTCTGTAACTGCATTCCATCAGCAAAATTTTAGCCAAATGTGTACAGAATAAATAATATTTTTAAGACAGTAATACAATTTGGACAATGATTATTTTCAATAATGAGATTAGACAGTAATAAAAAATTAATTGTTTACATATGTCAATCTTCAACAGAGAAAAGGTCAACGAAAATAAAATATTTAAAAAGAAAGCGTCTAACAGAAAAATTGGACATGTATCATAATTGTGTAGTTATGCTCTCATTACTGTTGAAGAAACAGTAAGATATTAACTTACTGGTGAAATTGATTATGATTGCAGCAAGATTATTTAAAGAAAGATTTCCAGCTGGCGCTCCTCTTTAAATTCATAGTAATTTTCTGTAAATAACTGTAGCTTGGACTCATTCACCTTATCTATAAAATGGAACTAAAGCAATCCATCTCCTCCCTCAAAAGACTGAATACCTGTGAAAATGCAGGATACAAATGTGAATAATTGTGATTATGGATGGTTATTACTGCCTGTCATTTATATGAGAAAATGACATGCTAGTCATAATAAAACTTGGTAGAATTCAGTAAAGGTGATACTCCTGGGGGAAAAATTGTTCTGTACTACAAACTTCATTTTGTCATTTGATGAGCCATCTTCAAATTGTTTAAAATCATAATTAATTATGGATGATGACAATTGCATCCTGTAACTGTGCAACAAATGCTTGTGGTGTTGAACTGAGAAGGGGAGGGCCAGGAGTAAATATCTTCAGATTCTTGCTTTATTACAATTCAAATTTCAAACATTTTAATCCTTCTATTACTGTTTCTAAAATGTAAAAGAGAACCACCGAGACACACAGAATAAAACAGTTTAGAATACAATTTGTTTAGGTGGTTTGAAGAAGTGACTCATTTGATTATAGCCCCCTAGATTCCTTTCCATCGGTAAACATTGTCTGATCAGTCATAGTACATAAACTTTCTGTTGGGGAGTTTAGGAAATTCTATGGGAGAAACAAAATACTCAAAACAAGTTAAATTTGAGGTGATTCCTAAGTGTCTCTATAAAGATAAAATGCATTGTGGGGGGTCTCAGAATTTAGCTATGTCTAACATATATTCATTCAATAGTTACCCTGAACTAGGAATTGTAGTAGTTTAGGATATAGTTCTTCCCATCAGGGAGATACATTTTAGAGAGAAAAAATGATACACTATTAGGACTGTACAAGTTGATATTTCAGAAAAAATCTTAGGGCATGTAGCTATACAGAAAAGATCATCCCTCTGCCATCTACACACACCTATCCTATTAGTTCAGATAGGAAAGGCTTTCTGAATAAGGTTATCCTTGAGTTTTATTTTAAAAGAGAAGAAAACAGCTGAGTCAGAAACTGAGCCAAAAAATGAAAGTGTGAATCAAAGAAAAGGCAAGCGTAAAAGTAGAATTTCATTCTCCTCAGATTTTGAAGTCAGTACCTTTTAAATATATTAGGTTATGTAAAGGTTGATTATCTAGTGAGACACATTATTTTGTCCTACTATTTTTTATTTTCATTTTTTATATATGTTCTATAGAGGCCCAATATAATTAAATGGTAATGTCAGGATTGGAATTCAATTCCATTCTAATCTCTCTTTCTTTCATTTTCTTAAAATTAATTTTATTTCTTCTGCCAGACATGGAAGGAGAAATAACCATAAAAGCCTTAACTTTTCTTTCTAGTAGTAAGAATGCGATTAGAATTTTCCCTACTGATTTTTCCTTTTTTTCTAAGACCAAGATAGGGACTTACATAAGGGTTAGTCATGCCTAAGGTAAAAGTTAATAAAATGCTGATCACTGACCATTCCATCAGGTTGAGATCCTAACCAGTCCTCACTTTCTTTCAGAAAATATTATCTAGTAAATAAAATGTTGTCAAACATCATGCCAGAATGTCTTGCAGAAGAGAGGCAAATAAAGAAATATAATAAGTGCTACAGTGGAGACCAGTACAAAGTGCTGAGGAAATGACCAACACCATGAGAAGGCTGGCGAGGGTGTCATGGGAAGACTATATTTAAGAAAGGTTTTAAGGGACACACAGGCATTTCTTTTTCAAAGTAGAGGGGAAATAGGACACATTCTACTTTGAGTGAACCTCTTAAATGAAGATACCACAACGTGTGAGTGGTGTTTTGAGTGAAGAATAATCAACCTGCGGTCTAGCATTAATGGGCATTTAGATTGATTCCATGTCTTTGCTATTGTGGCTAGTGCTGCATTAAACATATGCATGCATGATAGAATGATGTATATTACTTTGGGTATATATCCCGTAGTGGGATTGCTGGGTCGAATGGTATTTGTTTTTAGGTCTTTGAGGAACCACCACACCATTTTCCACAATGGTTGAACTAATTCATACTCCAGCCAACAGTTTATAAGTGTTCCTTTTTCTCCACAACTTCACCAGCACCAGTTGTTTGCTGACTTTTTAATAATAGTCATTCTGACTGGTGTGAGATGGTATCCTCAGCAAACAGTTGAAGAGTTAACAGGAAAAGAAAATGAAGTACCGCATGTTCTCACTTATAAGTAGAGCTAAATGGTAAGAACACAAAGACACAGAGAAGAGAACAACAGATAACAAGCCAGTTGGAGGATGAGGGGTGGGAGGAGAGAGAGGATCAGAAAAAATAACTAATGGGTACTAGGCTTAATACATGGGTGACCAAATAATCTGTACAACAAATTCCCCTGACAGAAATTTGCCTATATAACAAACCTGTACAGGTACCCCTGAACTTAAAATTTTAAAAAGACATTAATTTATGGGACTGTCTATACTGCTAGGTAGCATCTGATTGTGTCCTCTCTAGTATTCCAGAAGTTGAGCAGAGGAAGATTGTTTCAGGGTTGTTTGGAAAGACATGATGATAGCTTCATTTCTCTTCTAGCATGATGGATCAGTATCAGTACAGGATGCACTGGTTGACTGAACATCAGCGGAATATAATCACTTAAAGGACCTTCATATAGGATAGCTACTCTCTCTAACTGTATCTCTTTCTCTCTCTCTCTAGACAGACACCATCTACACACAGATACATACACACACACACACACACCCACATACACACACTCTCTCTCTCACACACACATTTTCACACATTCCTGATTGTTTCTATGGCTATATTGCTGCATAGTCTGAAAATTACATGTGACACACATCTTGATTCTGCCACTTAAAAATTTAAAGGTCAAGGGTAAGTTAATTCATCTTTCTGAGAATTCATTTTCCTCATCTGTTAACTGGAGTGATAATACTTCCCTGCCAAGGTTGCTGTGACAATTTAAATATAAACAATTTATTGATAATCCCTTGCCTAAACTAACAGAAAGTAAGTGCTCAGTATTTTTTTCTTCTTTTCACTTTTTTGAGGGGAAATTTTTGTAGCTTACATCTTCTTGGTCACCAATACCGGGGAAATAAATTACCTCTATGTATGACAGAAAGAGGTAAAAGTACAGATGATGTGTATCGTATTCTTACTGTATGTGAATACCCCTGACACTTACTAGGTTCATCCCAGGTGCCAGACATTTTGGTTAGTCTTGGAGACACAAGAACAGTGAAAGAAAAGACTCCTTCCTCAAACAACTCAAAAATCAATTAAGACCAAGAGATACATGAATTGCAGAAAGTTAGGTAACAAAAGGGAATTAAAACTCAGAATAAGACTTGCTTGCAAAACTTCTAATGGGTCCAACACCCATAAACATGTCTAGAATACATGTTGCTAGATGATATTTAATTAGTAAATGAATTTAGACTAAATACTTGATACAGTTCTCCATCAATCAGGAATTCAATTTGTGTGAGAATATTTCCAGACCAAAGAGCATGAATCAATTTCACTAACCCTAAATAAAAGATGCATTTGAGAAAACAGGAAAGTACTATCATCTGAGAGACAGTTATTTTTTCAACCTAAGTTTTTTTCTTATTTTGTCTGTCTTTTCTGAAGACTAACACTAATTCTTTTTTCCAACTTAGCTTTGATGTATGTGTGTAGGGCTGTAGATGGTATAAAAATAATGTTTTCAATAATATATGCTCTTTCAGATAGACAGAACTCTCTCAGTAAAATATATATGAGAACATTCCTTCCAGCCACTAACTATGATTCATTTATTACCCAGTTGGCCAGAGTTCTTGGGAAAAGAGAATGGTCATTTTTCTCAACATACACCCCCACAATTCTCCAACTTCTATCCTTTTTTTAGTAATAATGCAGATCATACCTTATTAGATACTTTCTTACTCCCACCCCCCAACCAAAGTGTTTTCCTGCTCCACCTGCTATTGTTGTGACTAAGTGATTATTTTCTGGTACTATAAAATACCAAATTTTGCTTAGAAAATTTAAAGGAAAATCTTTAAAAGGGGACTGAATGTTGGTGCTTATTGATAGCTACGATAATTTTTCTCAAGCAATATTCCTTTGATGTGGCAGACATAATTTGAAAGGATTTTCGAAACATTCAGGTGTTCAACTGACCTTATATATTGATACAGTACAATCAAAAATTCCACTGTGAGTCTTCCATTTGCCATAAATAATATAGTATGCAGTCAATAGAGGACAGAACACAAAAAAGGAACTATTAGAAGGGGTCTGCCGTAATTTTTAATGTCACAGTATGTTTCTGGTGCTATCAAAGACTAAACAAAGAAAATGTTCAGATAAGAATTAAAATTCATACGCTGAGTCAGTTTTTTTTTTTATTTAATTCAAATTAGAATTAATGATAGAGGTGAAACAAACAGAAGTAAGAACTTGGCAATAATGTCTGTACTCCAGCTTTAGAAAGGTACAGTTCAACAATCATAATAATCAGAAATATGCTAATGAAAGTTTAAGAATAAATGCAAATGGCTCTTCTGGGATAGATATTTTGAATGTCAGCACTACTTTGTATTAATGGTATTAGGACAAAAGGCACAGTCCATAGTTGCAAGTACAATAGGATCTTATGTTCTGAATGAGAAATGGTAGGAATTACAAAGGTTTCTTTTCTTTAATATTAAGTATGTTCTTTTTGATCACATTTTTTTTCTAAACCAATTTTCAGGGATACTTACAGAAGCTTCAAATAAAATATGATATGTTTAAATTATGTAAGCATAAAGCTGAAGGGACCTTTTTAGTCTAATATTTTACAGATGATGGGAGTGAGAGAGAAATGAGGGAAGTCTACTACAGTCATACAGACAGTTGGTAGCAACACCAGAATAGAAATAGACTTCATTCCACTATTGCAAAAGTGTACTGACAGCTTGGATTGCTCCTGTTTCCACACACCCAACCTGCCCCTGTGCTAGATATCATATCCTCACCTCTTCCTTCATCACTGCCATAAATTGCAGTTGGAGGCAGTCACTGAAAAATAAAAGTAAGGAAGCTAAATTAAAAGCCAAATATTCCTGTTACTTTCTGATGCTCAGTTTTAGTTAACTCATTCCCCAGGTGACACTTTAAGGAAAAAAAGTTTATCCTTTCAGTTAACATGAAACACTTGTTCGAAATCTGAATTCATAGCAAAATATGATGTTTATAAAAGAAGTTTCATATGTCACTGAAAAAAAGTCTCCAAGGATCCTTTGCCTGTAGAAATATTTTACTTGTTCTTGTTTCTTCCTTAGACTTTATAGTACAGTTGTTTCTCTGTATTAGTGGGCAACTGGGTTCAGAATCTCCCATGAACACTCAAATCCCCAGATGTTCCATGTCCTTGATATAAAATTATGGAGTATTTGCATATAACTTACTTACATCTCCCCTTATACTGTGAATCATCTCTAGATTAACTATAATACTTTAAACGATGTAATTGTACATGTTCAAATATTTATATTTTTGATCCTTGGTTCATTAAATCCACAGATATGGAATCTATGGATACAGAGGGCCTAATCTACGTAGAAATTGTTTTCAAGATCATCTTGTAAGAAAAATTCTAGTAGAACATGAACATATGGAGATAGCAAGCTTTAAATCTTATAAAATGATTTTCACATTGCACTTAGTCTTTTATTCTGCTTTTGGAGTGAATGGTTAAGTGATGCATTAGCTTTTTCTTTTCCCCCCTCGTGCACATGTGGAATGAGAAGCGATTTTGATAAAGCACCTGTACAAAGGAACAGCTGGAGACACTATGTCATAAATGCCCAATGTGTAACAAGCAGGCTTCTTAATCAGAGTCCTAAATACTCTGCAAAAATCACAAAGCCGTTTAGGCTCTTGCCTTTTAACTCCAGAAAATACCATCTACTAGTATAGTTTTCACCTCTACCTACACCTCTTCACAAAGCCAGGATGTCCTATTGAACATTCACACCCAAGTCTCCTCAAATTTGATGTGCCCAAGTGCACACATTATCTTTTCCCCAATTTTCTTTCTGGTCCTCTTAGTTACTATATGGTTCAACCTTACCAGAAGTTCTGAAAATCAACAAGCTCTCTCTACATTCTCTTCTCTTTCAACTATTACTACCTTAGTGAAGAATTTTCTTGTTTCTTATTTGGACTAATGTTTACATACTTTAACTACTCTCTTCCCTATCCTCTCTTTTCTATAACAATTATTCTGCCATTGATGTAAGGGTATTTTGCTAAAATCTAAATCTGTGTACAATCAATGGCTTCCTATCATCTGCAATTTAATTTCCAAATAATTCCTAGTTGTTGCTCCGTGATAAACAAAAGCAAACTAAAAATGAACTGAATTCCTATTATTCAGTAAGCTTGGAGATGCCGTGTATTCAGCTTCTGTTAAACAACTGATATGTTAAAATATTTGCAGAACTGAGCCATATGAAAACCCGCTTGACTCAGTTTGGCCCAAGTGTCTTATAATTAGCTCTATATACACATGTTCAGCCACTTCTCTTCTTATCCCACTCTTACATTTTTTACAACATAATATGCCTTACCACATATTTGTTGTTCGGTCACTGTAAAAGTCTATGCAAAAAATGTTACCCTTGAAATATCTCTAAGTATACCCTTGAAAACAGGTACTATCCTTTCTGTATCTCTATACCCCATCAACTACAATGCCTGGCAAACAGTAGATTCTCAGTGAATATGTGATGACAGAATGGGTTGGGGGGATGGGTAATGGTAAACTGATAGGCTACAGTCATGCATTATTTTAGACAATGAGGCAGAAAAGCTCTCAGCAAGCCTGTCTGACCTGTAGCGCATGGCTGCACGTTGCCCAGGACAGGTTTGAATGTAGCCCAGCAAAAATTCGTAAACTTTCTTAAAGCATTATGAGATTTTTTTTTTTGCGATTTTTTTTTAAGCTCATCAGCTATTGTTAGTGTTAATGTATTTTATGTATGGCCCAAGGCAATTCTTATTCTTCTGGTGTGGTCCAGAGAAGCCAAGTGATTAGACACCCCTGCTCTGCAGAGTATAGTATGTTTAACAAGACAATTTGTGTAGAGAGACAAGGGTAAGTGTCTACGGCTTTCTTGATTGGTGAGGTAATATTCTTTGCGTGAGGTAATATTGACCCTTTACATCTTAGACTTCTAGTAATGAAGGGACACACAGGCCATGAGGAGGTCATCAATGAAACCCTTCTTTTGGAGAAAAAAGGAAGATTTCGACTCAGCCTTGATTTTAATCTTTTTCTTCAGAGAGCTTGCCAGTTTCTTCTTTGTTTTGTTTTTATTTTTTTAATGCAAGGAACAGAATTGTCAGTCAAGAAGACTTCATATTTCACAATATTCTAACTAAATATTAACCTCAAGGGACTATTTTTGTTGTTATTTTAATTTTTCATATAGCTTTTTGGGTTTTTAAAACTTGTTATAGCTTGTGGGCTCAAAAATGTCAAAGATGACTAATGGTCAGTGAAAATCTGCAGAACAATTAATTGATTTAGGACTCCACAGTGTGGGCAAGGGTATTTAAAATTTCTCTTTATAACCAATTTGATAAGTTATAAAGAGTAAGTCAATCTCATATTAATTTGGTAAGTCAGTGTCATATTAATTAATACATGAGGTCCCATGCATTGAGACTGAGTCTTACACAAATCAATTGCCTTTTCTTATTGTTCTGCTTTATAATATTCACTTTTTCAAATGTTGGGGAATACAGTATACATTTGATGCCATAGGAAATAAAACTGTTTGGCTGCTAATATATTCATGATAGCATCCCCTAAGGCTTCAATGAAACTGCATGAAGAATACTGAATATCATCTCTAAATAAAGAAACGAAGATTCTGTTAAGCAGGAAATAAGAAATTATGGAAGTTACAAGCACATGTTAATTGAAAAAAACATAAACTGCCAAAGACTGAAGTACCAGAATAGTTACATTGGGTAAGGGCTATTACATGTATTTGCTAAGCATTGATGTTAAAGGAGGATGGGAAAGATATTTAGACTGATTCAATAAGCATCACAAGTGAAATGTGATGGGGTTAGTAAGCAGAGACTTTACAGTAGGTGATCAGTAGTGACCTAACCTGCTCATGAGGATTAGAGTATAGACTACTCCTTGAGAACTGTAGTGTGATATGTCACTAAGATTTTTGGATTTTTTTTGTTATAAGTCATTTAATATTTGGCTCAATAGTTTGCTTTTTTTTTTTTTTACATGAAAGGAAACTCTAATCTTGGAGGAAATAATCATTTTCCATGTGAGTCAGTGATTCTTTTGTTTCTCTTGTATCCAAAATCACAAGTTTAGATTGAAAGGAATGGTAATGATAATAATAATGACATGCATAATGCAAAACTTATTTAGGTTTACAGAATGTTTACAGTTTGCAAAGCAATTGCCTTTACGTTATCTTTTTGATGCACACCAAAACACCGCAGAGCAGGTGACATTACCACCATTTCAATCAAGAGGATCCCAGAGGTAGTGATTTTCTGAAGACACAACTCAGTGTAGGATTTAAAATATATATATATATATATATATATATATAGATATATATATAGATATATATATAAATAATTGTACTTTAGGTTCTGAGGTACATGTGAAGAACATGCAGGATTGTTGCATAGGTACACACATGGCAATGTGGTTTGCTGCCTCCATCCCCATCACCTATATCTGGCATTTCTCCCCATGCTATGCCTCCCCAACTCCCTACTCCCTGTTGTCCCTCCCCTAGTCCCCTCAGTGTGTGATGCTCCCCTCACTGTGTTTGTGTGTTCTCATTATTCAACACCTGCCTATGAGTGAGAACACGCAGTGTTTGATTTTCTGTTCTTGTGTCAGATTGCTGAGAATGAGGGTTTCTAGATTCATCCATGTCCCTACAAAGGACACAAACTCATTGTTTTTTATGACTGTATAGTATTCCATGGTGTATATGTGCCACATTTTCCCTGTCCAGTCTATCATCGATGGGCATTTGAGTTGGTTCCAGGTCTTTGCTATTATAAACAGTGCCGCAATGAATATACGTATCCATGTGTCTTTATAACAGAATGATTTATAATCCTTTGGATATATACTCAGTAATGGGATTGCTGGGTCAAATGGAATTTCTATTTCTAGGTCCTTGAGGAATTGCCACACTGTCTTCCACAATGGTTGAACTAATTTACACTCCCACCAACCGTGTAAAACCGGTCCTATTTCTCCACATCCTCTCTAGCAACTGTTGTCTCCAGATTTTTTAAGGACTGACATTCTAACTGGCGTGAGATGGTATCTCAGTGTGGTTTTGATTAGCATTTCTCGAATGACCAGTGTTGATGAGCATTTTTTCATGTTTGTTGGCCTCATATGTCTTCTTTTCAAAAATGTCTGTTAATGTTTTTCACCCATTTTTGAATGGGTTTGCTTGTTATTTTCTTATAAAGCTCTTTTAGTTCTCTGTAGATTCTTTGTAGATTCTGGATATTAGCCCTTTGTGAGACAGGTTTTTTTTTTTCCCATTCTGTTGGTTGCCATTTCACTCTAATTGTTTCTTTTGCTGTGCATAATCTCTGGAGTTTAATTAGATACCATTTGTCTATTTTGGCTTCTGTTGCCATTGCTTTTGGTATTTTAGTCATGAAGTCCTTGCCTGTGCCTGTGTCCTGAATGGTTTTGCCTAGGTTATCTTCTAGGGTTGTTATGGTGTTAGGTCTTATGTTTAAGTCTTTAATCCATCTGGAGTTAATTTTAGTATAAGGTGTCAGGAAGGAGTCCAGCTTCTGCTTTCTGCACATAGCTAGCCCGTTTTCCCAACACCATTTATTGAATAGGGAATCCTTTCCCGTTGCTTGTTTTTGTCAGGTTTGTCAAAGATCAGATGGTTGTAAATGTGTGGCATTGACTCCGAGGCCTCTGTTCTGTTCCATCGGTCTATATCCTTGCCTAGTGCCAGATTTCAAAGGGAATGATTCCAGTTTTTGTCCATTCAGTATGATATTGACTGTGGGTTTGTCTTAAACAGCTTTTATTATTTGGAGATACGTTCCATCAATACCCTAGTTTATTGAGAGGTTTTAGCATAAAGGCTGTTGAATTTTGTCGAAGGCCTTCTCTACATCTATTGAGATAATCCTGTGGTTTTTGTCTTTGGTTCTGTTCATGTGGCAGATTACATTTATAGACTTGTGTATGTTGAACCAAGCTTGCATCCCCAGGATGAAGCCTACTTGATTGTGATGAATAAGCTTTTTGATATGCTGTTGCAATCGGTTTGCCACTATTTTATTGAAGATTTTTGCATCTATGTTCATCATAGATATTGGCCTGAAGTTTTCTTTTCTTGTTGAGTCTCTGCCAGGTTTTGGTATCAGGATGATGTTGATCTCATAAAATGATTTGGGAAGGATTTCCTCTTTTTGGGTTGTTTGGAATTGTTTCAGAAAAAGTACCAGCTCCTCTTTATATGTCTAGTAGAATTCAGCTGTGAAGACATCTGGACCTGGGCTTTTTTTGGTTGGTAGGTTATTAATTCCCACCTCAACTTTAGCCCTTGTTATTGGTCTATTCAGGGTTTTGACTTCTTCCTGGATTAGGCTTGGGAGAGTGCAATTGTCCAGGAATTTATCCATTTCTTCCAGGTTTATTGGTTTATGTGCAAAGAGTTGTTTGTAGTGATCTCTGATGGTAGTTTGTATTTCTGTGGAATCAGTGGTAATATCCCCTTTATTGTTTTTTATTGCATCTATTTGATTCTTCCCTCATTTTTTTAATTAATTTGGCTAGTGGTCTATTTTGTTGATCTTTTCAAAAAACCAGTTCTTGGATTTATTAATATTTTGAAGGGTTTTTTGTGTCTCTATCTCCTTCAGTTCTGCTCTGATCTTAGTTACTTCTTGTCTTCTAGTAGGTTTTGAGTTTTTTTTATCTTGCTACTCTAGCTCTTTCCACTTTGATGATAGGGTGTTGATTTTAGAATTTTCCTTGCTTCTCATGTGGGCATTTATTGCTATAAATTTCCCTCTAGACACTGCTTTAAATGTGTCCCAGAGATTCTGGTATGTTGTGTCTTCATTCTTGTTGGTTTCAAAGAACATCTTTATTTCTGCCTTCATTTCATTGTTTATCCAGTCAACATTCAAGAGCCAGTTGTTCAGTTTCCATGAAGTTGTGCAGCTCTGAGTCAGTTTCTTAATCCTGAGTTCTAATTTGATTGTACTGTGGTCTGAGACACTGTT
>CAUYLG010017109.1:0-28702 GCA_963573385.1 Cacajao melanocephalus
CTTGCTGATGAGGAGCTGCGATCCCCTGTAGGAGGAGAGGCATTCTGATTTCGGGTGTTCTCAGCCTTTTTGCACTGGTTTCTTCCCATTTTTGTGGATTTATCCACCTGTCGTCTTTGTAATTGCCGAATTTCAGATTGGGTCTGAGTGGACGTCCAGCTTGTTGGTGATGAAGTGTTTTCTGTTTCTTAGTTTTCCTTTGGCGGACGCCCCTTCCCCACAGAGCTAGGCCTTCCTGGGTTCAGCTGTGCTTACCATGAAACTCTCAGTCCTCATCGCTTCCAATTGCTGTTCTCCTTGTGTGGATGGGACCAGCCGAGCCTGACTCAAAGGGCACCCAATCCCGTATACTCTGCACTGAGAAGCGCCGTGCCGCGCCGGGGCGCCGGCAAACAGCCGCACCGGCCAAAAGAGTTGCGCTGGTGACCCATGTGGCTCCTTTGCTGGGTAGTTCCTAGTTTGTGGGCAACAGAAATTCATCTGAAATTGAAGTGTCCACTTGCTCTCAGCGCTTTCACTGGGAGCTACAATCCTGAGCTGCTGCTAATCGGCCATCTTGGATCTCTTTCCGCTTTTGAGTTTTTTGATCTTGCTCCTCTATCTCTTTGAATTTTGATGATAGGGTGTTGATTTTAGATCTCTCCTTGCTTCTCATGTGGGCATTTATTACTATAAATTTCCCTCTAGACACTGCTTTAAACATGTCCATGAGATTCTGGTACACTGTGTTTCGTTCTCGTTGGTTTAGAAGAACATCTTTGTTTCCGCCTTTATTCCATTGTTTATCCAGTCAACATCAAAGAGCCAGTTGTTCAGTTTCCATGAAGTTGTGTGGTTCTGTGTTTGTTTCTTAATCCTGAGCTCTAATTTGATTGTACTGTGGTCTGAGAGACTGTTTGTTATGATTTTCATTCTTTCGTATTTGCTGAGGAGTGATTTACTTCCAAAAATGTGGTCAATTTTAGAGTAGGTGCGCTGTGGTGTTGAGAAGAACATATATTCTGTGGATTTGGGGTGGAGAGTTCTATAGATGTCTGTTAGGTTTGCTTGGTCCAGATCTGAGTTCAAGTCCTGTATTTCCTTGTTAATTTTCTGTCTCGTTGATTCGTCTAATATTGACAGTGCAGTGTTAAAGTTTCCCATTATAATTGTGTGGGAGTGTAAGCCTCTTTGTAGGTCATTAAGAACTTGCTTTATGTATCTGGGTGCTCCTGTATTGTGTGCATATATATTTAGGATTGTTAGCTCTTCTTCTTGCATTCATCCTTTTACCATTATGTTATGTCCTTCTTTTCTCTTTTGATCTTTGTTGGTTTAAAGTCTATTTTATCACAGACTAGGATCGCAACTCCTGCTTTATTTTGCTCTCCATTTGCTTGGTAAATCTTCCTCCATCCCTTTATTTTGTACCTATGTGTGTCCCTTGAATGTGAGATGGCTTTCTTGAATTCAGCACAATGATGGATTTTTGACTTTTTCTCCAATTTGCCAGTCTGTCTTTTGATTGGGGCATTTAGCCCATTTACATTTAAGGTTCATATTGTTATGTGTGAATTTGATTCCTGCCATTTTGTTGCTAGCTGGTTGTTTGGCCCTTTAGTTAACACAGTTTCTTCATTGTGTCAATCTTTACCATTTGGTACGTTTTTTGAGTGGCTCGTTCTGGTTGTTCCTTTCTATGTTTAGTGCTTTTTTTCAGGAGCTCTTGTAAGGCAGGCCTAGTGGTGGTGAACTCTCTTAGCAATTGCTTGTCTGTAAAGGATTTTGTTTATGCTTCATTTATGAAGCTTAGTTTTGGCTGGATATGAAATTCTAGGTTGAAAGTTCCTTTCTTAAAGATATTGAATTTTGGCCCCCACTCTATTCTGGCTCATCTGCTGAGAGATCCACTGTGAGTCTGATGGGCTTCCCTTTGTGGGTAACCTGACATTTCTCTGTGGCTGCTCTTAGCAGTTTTTCCTTCTTTTTAACCCTAGTGAATCTGATGATTGTGTGCCTTGGGGTTGCTCTTCTTTAGGAATATCTTTGTGGTGGTCTCTGTATTTCCTGGACTTGAATGGTGGCCTGCCTAACTAGGTTGAGGAAGTTCTCCTGGATAATATCCTGAAGAGTGTTTTCCAGCTTGGATTCATTCTCTCCATCACATTCAGGTACACCTATCAAATGCAGATGAGGTCTTTTCACATAATCCCGTATTTCTTGGAGGCTTTGTTCATTTCTTTTCACTCTTTTTTCTCTAATCTTGCCTTCTCATTTTATTTCATTGAGTTGATCTTCAATCTCTGATATCCTTTCTTCTGCTTGGTCAATTCAGCTATTGAAACTTGTGTATGCTTCACGAAGTTCTCGCGTTGTTTTTTTCAGCTCCATCACGTCATTTATATTCTTCTCTAAGCTGTTTATTCTCATTAGCATTTCGTCAAACCTTTTTTCAAGGTTCTTAGTTTCTTTTCATTGGATTAGAACATGATCTTTTAGCTCAGAGAAGTTTGTTATTACCCACCTTCTGAAGCCTGTTTCTGTCAATTCCTTAGACTCATTCTCCATCCAGCTTTGTTCCCTTGCTGCTGAGAAGTTGTGATCCCTTGGAGGACAAGAGGCATTCTGTTTTTTTGTGTTTTCATCCTTTTTTCTCTGGTTTCTTCCCTTTTTTGTGGATTTATCTACCTGTGGTCTTTGTATTTGGTGACTTTTGGATGGGGTCTCTAAGTGGACATCCTTTTTGTTATTGATGAAGTTACTTATTTCTGTTTTTTAGTTTTCTTTCTAACAGTCAGGCCCCTCTGCTGTAGGACTGCTGGAGGTCCACTCCAGACCATGCTTGCCTGGGGATCACCTTCAGTGGCTGCAGAATAGTAAGGGTTTCTGCCAGTTCCTTCTATTATCTTCTCCCCAGAAGGATTCCTTCCAGATGTCAGCCTGAGCTCTCCTTTATGAGGTGTCTCTTTGGATATATGGGTGTCAGGGAGCTGCTTGAGTAGACAGTCTGTCCCTTATAGGAGCTCAGGTGCTGAGCTGTGAGCTCCATTGTTCTGTTCAGAGCTGGTGGGCAGGTACATTTAAGTTTGCTGCAGCAGAACTCATAACCGCCTCTTTTCCCAGGTGCTCTGTCCTGGGAAGGTGGGGCTTTATTTATAAGTTCCTGACATGCTGCAGCCTTTTTTCAGAGATGCCCTGCCCAGTGGGGAGGTAGCCTAGTTACAGTCTGCCAGCAGAGGTGTTGCTGAGCTGCCGTGGGCTCTGCCCAGCTGCTGTGTGAACTTCCTTGCTGTTTTGTTTATAGAGATATAGTTAGAACTGCCTCAGTAATGGCATATTGCCTCAATAATGGCTGACTGCCTCAGTAATGGTGGACTGCCTTGTCAATGGTGGACTTCCTCAGTAGTGGCAGACTGCCTAAATAGTGGCAGACGCCCTTCCCCCCACAGAGCTGGACCATTCTGGGTCCAGCTGCGCTTGCTGTGAAACTCTTAATCCAGAGTGTTTCAGATTGCTGGTTTTTGTGGGGGTGGGACCCACCGAGTCAGATCACCTTGCTCCCTATTTCAGCCCCCTTTTTTTCAGTTGAATGGGCGGCTCTGTCTCCCAGGTGTTCCAGGTGCCAGTTGAAACGGCTGCCCAGATTTGTATGAGTTTTTATGTGGAGACCCACTGCATCTCAGCCATGCTGGAAATTCATGATGCTTTTCAGGCCGGGAATCTCCTGGTCTGTAGGCAGTAATAACTCATTTGGAAATGCAGTGATCACTCAACCTCTGCATTGTTCTCGCTGGGGAACTGCACTCCAGAGCTGTTCGTATTCGTCCAGCTTGGATCCGCCTGTCATTGTTTTTTCTTTAATGATTCATGTTTTTTGTGTCATATCTAAAAAAAACAATTTGCCTAACCAAAGATTATAAAGATATTGCTACTGTATTTTCTTTAGTAGTAGTATATTATACTTTCGGCTCTTATGTTAGATGGATAATCCATTTTAGTTTAGTTTTCCTATATGGTATGGGCTGAGGATCCAATCACCCCGACACTCTTTTTTTAAAACAATTCTTTTTCTGTGGAATTGACTTTCCACCTTTGTCAAAAATGTGAATTTTCATTTTATTTTTCATATCTTAGATGTGATGTGGACACAAAGACCATATAGGCATGAGTCTGTTTCTGAATTCTGTTACAGTAATCTGTTTATCTGTGTTTAAGCCAGTAATGCTACCCTGTCTTCAGTCTGTGGCTTTATAAGTGTAGACATTACATAGTGTAAGTAATCTAAGCTTGTTCTTTACTAAATTGTTTTGCTATGCTGGTTTATTTGCTTTTCCTTATAAATTTTATAAATGAGCTGCTGGGATTTTATTAGGATTGTGTTGAGTCTGTTGATTAATTTGGGGAGATTTGACATGTTAACAGTATTGAATCTTCCCGCCAACAGACATGGCATTCCATTTACTTAGATCTTGTTTGGTTTTATTTCAACAGTGTTTTATAGTTTTCATTGTATAGGACCTATACTTTTGTTCAGTTTATTCCTAAATATTTTGTATTTTTGATACTACTATAAATAGTTCTTTTTTAAATTTTAATTTCCAGGTGTTCATCGCTAGCATATAGAAACACAGTTTTTTATTGTTGTTGTTGACATGGAGTCTCACTCTGTTGCCAGGCTGGAGTGCAGTGGCACGATCTCGGCTCACTGCAACATCCACCTCCCAGGTTCAAGCCATTCTCCTGCCTCAGCTCTCGAGTAGCTGGGACTGCAGCCACTCACCAACACGCCCAGACAATTTTTGTATTTCTAGTAGAGACAGAAATTAGATTATTTCCATTAGTAATCCCTCTGATGTTTTCCTTGACATGTTCTACATTAGCTGTTTTATAACCTTTTCACATTTACTACTTGGATTTCACCATGTTGGCCAGATGGTCTCAGTCTCTTAAACTCGTGATCTGCCCACCTGGGCCTCCCAAAGTGCTGGGATTACAGGAGTGCACCACCACACTCAGCCTAGAATTGATTTTTATATATTGACCTTGTATTCTGTGACCTTACTAAACTCACTAATGTTACTAAACTCAGAGCTTTTTTTAGATTTTTAGAATTGTTGTATAAATGATCATGTAATTGGCAAATAAGGATACTTCTGCTGCTTCCGTTCCAATCCATATTCTTTTTATTGATGAATAGCTTTATGAAGGATAGTTTTAATAGCTGATTTAAGTTCTTGCCCTAAGTCCTTCATTTGCCATTTCTGAGTAGATTTCTGTTGATGGATTTTTCTCCTAGTTGTGAGCCATGTTTCCTTACGACTGTGTGGACTCTACTGCTTTCCAGTGGTATGTAGTTTTTCCCACACATGTGCAAATCATTACTCAGCCAATCAAGTCTTTGCAAATCTGTGAAGCTCTCTCTGTACAGTTTCTTTGTCTCTGGTACACTGCCCTAAAATTCTAGCCTGCCAACTCCCCAAAAATCTCTGTCTCCACTCAGGGAGACTACCAGGCTACGTTGTAACCTGAAAACTGTCTCCAGGCCATAATATGAGGCAATTATAGTGCACACCTTATTTTTTCCCCATCTTTCAGAATCACAGTCTATATTGCTTATTGTCTAGTGTCTGAAAACAATTATTTTATGTTTTTTCTAGTTTTATAGTTGTTTGCAGTGGGAAGGCAGTTTGACTGTTTAATTCTTTGTAGAGGAAGTAAAAGTCTCTTACATATGTATTTTAATACCAGCAGACAATGTTATGGATAGGTGATTGTAATGAATGGAAATTGAGTTAAAAAGAGAAAAATAATGAGATTATATGACTGTCCCCTCTCTGAATATTATTAGAAATTAAGTGATATATTTTTTCTATTTTATATAAAACCTTATATTTTCCAAAGCCAATTATTCATTCTTTTAGAAGTCTTTAAATTTATTTTTCTTTTTGAGAAACAAATTAACCTCTTTATAATTCATGGATATGGTAGCAACTTTAGAATAATGAAAGGATAAGCTGGGTGTGGTGGCTCAAGCCTGTAATCCCAGCACTTTGGGAGGCTGAGGTGGGTGGATCACGAGGTCAGGACTTCAACACCAGCCTGGCAAAGATGGTGAAACCCCATCTGTCCTAAAAACACAAAAATTAGCTGAGTGTGGTGGCAGGCACTTGTGATCCCAACTACTTGGGAGGCTGAGGCAGAGAATTGCTTGAACCCAGGAGGTAGAAGTTGCGGTGAGCCGAGATCGCACCACTGCACTCCAGCGTGGGTGACTGAGCAAGACTCCATCTCAAAAAAACAAAAAAAAGGATAAAAGGGGAAAAATACCTTAAAAGCAGACATAGTTATATATATTAGTAATGTGTTCTTTGGAGTCCAATATGAAAGCCATTTTCACATGAACACTTTTATGTCCTTTTTGTAATAGAAAAAACTGTGGATTTTTTTTGTTTGATATCTGTCTTTGAAATGTTTTTTAAAATACATTTTAGAATCACATGTAAAGTTGATTAGATTTACTAGAGTGACTAAAACTTTTTAAGGGTCAAGAAAAATTAGATTATTTCCATTAGTAATCCCTCTGATGTTTTCCTTGACATGTTCTACATTAGCTGTTTTATAACCTTTTCACATTTACTACTTGGATTCTTCATGTTTTTCTTCTCAACTTACGTGGGGTGATCTCATATATTAAATTTTTTTTTAACTGTAAGCATTTGTTACACATTTTTCTAACAATGTTGGTTTGCCCTTTTTAGTGTGGTATGCTGTTGGATGTCAAGTTTTTCATTTTTATATAGTCAAAAATTTATCACTGTCTAATTTATTTCTATTCTAGGATTAGAAAGACTTGACTATCTTAAAGGCACCTCAAGTTCAACATGTGCAAAATAGTGCTCATTATCTATTCCACCACCATGCCTCCACACACCCCTGCAAAAATTTTCCTGATTTTCATTTTCCCTATCCCAGTAAGAAAGAAGCTGTACCATATTTCCACAACCCAGAAAATTTAGGAGTTATTCTTGCCTACTCTCCCCTCACCCCCTATAGCTAATCTAGCACCTAAGTGCATTTTACCTCTTATATGTAGCTTTAGGCTGTCCATTTTCTCCACCTTTACCACCAAAAATCAAATTCAAGATGCCAGTATCTCCCATCTCCATTACTAAAATACTTTCTTAACTCATCTCCTTACTTTGGCTCTGTCTTCCCTTCCAGGCTGTTCTAATACTGCAGTAACATTTTCTAGACACAAATTTAATCATTTTATTCTTTTCTTAAAATGACTGTGGAGCAGCTTACAGAATTTTTTCTTTGACATAGAACCCTGTCTACCTCTACATCATCATTTCATGTTCACTCACTCTCTCTGTACTCTGGTCACTCTGGATTCTTTTCAGCTCACTTTGGGCTCTTCAAGTGCTGCAAATTCTTTTCCTTTTCCCTTTTCCCTGTAACACTGTCTCCCTACCTTCCTTCTCCTAGTTAACTTCCACTTATTCTTAAAATCCATTTTAATCAATTTAGAGATGCCTTCTCTGACTTACACAGTTTCAAACATGCCCATGATGTGTAGCACCATGTACTTGTCCTTCACAGCACTGAATCACTATTGTGTCTTTAATATATAGCACAGTTCCTGGCACTTAGTAGACCCTTAGGGAATTGTTGGATAAATGAATAAATGAATTAATGATTATTCCTCAAGCTAAATTTTAGAATGATTGGGCTTTTCAGCGAAATTAAGGTTATTAACTTGAGAAAATGTGACATGCCAGCAAGAAATGGTTATTTTTCAGGCCAGACATGGTGGCTCATACCTGTAATCTCAGCACTTTGAGAGCCCACTGCAGGAGGATTGCTTGAGCCCAAAGTTCAAGCCCAGCCTGGGCAACATAGCAAGACCTTATCTCTACAAAATATTTAAAATTATCCACATATCGTGGCACATGCCTGTGGTCCCAGCTACTCAGGAGGCTGAGCAGGGAGGATCGCTTAAGCCCAGGAGGATGAGGCTGCAGTGAGCCTTGATCATACCACTGCACTCCAACCTGAGCAACAGAGCGAGACACTGTCTCCAAAAAAAAAAAGGCATTTTTCATTTATTTAAATCTTGTATCACTGTTGTAGATAGTATGTTTTTTATTAAAGTATTAAAGTTATCCCTAAGTTTTGTGTTATAAATGGAATCTCTAGTTGGTTATTATTGAATTTGGGGTTTTATCTTTATCCAGTTTTTCCTCGTTTTATTTAGAATTTTACTATTAGAAAACTGTATGTTTTATAGCTAAAATTATCTAAAACCAAAAGATTTTTACTTTTTTTTTTTTTTTTTAGGTATAGTCTTGCTCTGTCATGCAGGCTGGAGTGCAGTAGCACAATGTCAGCTTACTGCAACCTCCCCCTCCCAGTTTAAGCAATAATCATACCTCAGCTTCCTGAGCAGCTGGGATTACAGGCATGTGCCACCACACCCAGCCAATTTTTGTATTTTCAGTAGAGACCAGTTTTCACTATGTTGGTCTTGAACTCCTGGCCTCAAGCAGTCCACCCACCTCAGTCTTCCAAGGGGCCGGTACCACAGGCATGAACCACCACACCCAGCCTTACATAGTTTTCTACTTCCCTTCTTGATAACCTGTATGGTTTGATCGTAAAATTGGAAGACGTTCTCTTTAGATTTTAGTTAAGGAATGATATTTCTTACTGAGTAGGTATCTTCAGGGCAGTGACCTACCAAGGAGCATCTAACATGTTGCCTAAATTTACTGGTTTGAGAAATGTTTATATGGTAATTAACATCACTATAAAATTCAGAGTTTATACAGTTTGTCATAAGTCATTGTGTTATTTATACCTAAACCCTATAAGGTAAGTATTGTTATTACTGATGAAGAATTGAGTCTCAGGCACATTAAGAGATTTTTCCATAGTCATTATCATATTGAGTTTCTGAACCAATCTTTATACCCCAGTCCTTGTTATTTAAAACTTATGTCACTTCTGTATCATGTTGTTTTTTATGTATAAAGAAATCTGAATGTATGTATAAATCAGTCTGCAAGTTAGAATATCTCTTTTGCATATTCTTATTTTTTATATTTTATGTATAAATTATTTAGAAAATCATTTTAAATGATTTTTCTTGTAGAAACCTTCAGAAGTTTAGTCTTTTTGGAGACATAAGCATTCTACAACAACAAGGAAGTTTGTCAAATACATACCTCAGCAAGGTGGACCCTGATGGCAAAAAAATTAAACAGTAAGTTATATGGTTAGTGGAAAGGAGATTATACTAATAAAAATTTGTTTCTTCTAAGAAATTATAAGATACAAACAGATGAGTAACGATTTTTTTCCTGAAAGGAACATAGGTCCTGGAAATATTCTAACAGAAATACAGTGATCAGCATATGCCATGCCATCTCATAAATCATTAAGACAAATCAAAGAAATTAGTGGATAATTATTGCTATTTAAAATTATTTCTCTACTTACCTTTGCTATAACATAAATTGTATGTCATTCTACTTTTCTACTAAATGGTATAAGTGGTGCTTTTCTTGGATGAGGAACATACTTCTATGTGTTTAATAGATCTATGTTTAATATACCTTATTCATTATATTTTAATGTGAATTTTAATGTTGTTTACTGTGGGTTGAATAAAAATTAGCCAATGATAAAAAACAGATCTCAAAATTGCATGCCTTTCATTGCCTATTTTCAAAAGTCAGTGTTAAAAGATTAGAACTAAATGTTAATGGGATCACTGTGGCATGTGTTTTCCTTACAGAATTCAGCAACTGTTCGAAGAAATCCTGAGTAATAGTAGGCAAATGAAATGGCTGTCCTGTGGGTTTATGCTGGAAATAGTAACCCCAACATCACTGTCATCTCTCTCTAATGCTGTTGCCAACACCATGGAGCACCTGAGTTTACTGGACAATAATATTCCTGGTAACAGCACTCTTATTACTGCAGTTGAACTGGAGCGATTTGTGAATCTGCACTCACTTGCCTTGGATTTTTGTGACTTTACAGCTGAGATGGCAAGAGTCTTAACTGATAGCAACCATGTGCCTTTGCAGCGACTGTCTCTTCTGGTTCACAATGTTTCCGTAATGCACAAGTCTCTAGACAACATGCCAAATGATGAGCATTGGAAAGCCCTGTCACGAAAGAGCACCAGCCTTCGGGTCTATATAATGGCTTTTGATATCAAGAGTGAAGATATGTTAAAGATTTTGAAACCTAGTATACCACTAGAGAGGATTCATTTTGATAGCTATATCACTTGTGTTTCAGGGGCTATTGTTGATCTCATATCCAGGCAATATGACAAGTTCCTAACTCATTTCATTTTAATGAATGATGTGATTGACACGTCTGGTTTTCCAGATCTTAGTGACAACCGAAATGAAGATCCGTTGGTTTTATTAGCATGGAGGTGCACAAAGCTCTCTCTTCTGGCAATTCATGGTAGGTAATTTTGTTCATTATAATCTGATACTGAAATTACACCTAAAACATTTTATGCCAGTAAAGAGCTAGCACTGACCTTTGTAGCATCAAAAAATCTTTTATCAAGCCGATGTACCGATTCTTACGCTTTTTAAAGTTTGCAAGATATAGCACTTACAAAAGGAAAATCATATTCAACCCTAAGTATTCTGCTCCAGCTTCCCTGTTACTTTTTTGTCCATCATGTGAATGGCAGTATTTCAAAAAAATTAATGAAATTAATTTAGCTAAAAGAAAACATACATACCTGTGGTAGATGTATTTTCTGTATATATATATATATATTTGTGGTAGATACATTTTCTTTAATCACACAGCCCCTTAAAAACATAGCACGGGGGAAGAGAATGTATTTCTTTCATGCTCACTATCTCATATTTTAGATTCTTTGTATCAAAGTATTAATTTGTGTAATTTTTTTAACGATGGTTCCATTGATATGCTTTCATTTTAATGTGGCCTGTTCTCATTTTGAGAGAGAGTTCGTATTCTGACAAATAAATTTACTTCCTTTTCAGATACTTATAATTACAAAATAGTCTACAAGAATGCCTTAAACTCTCTTATTAGCTATCTTACTAGCACTGTTTCATTATTTTTTTTCAGTCTGCATTTGTGTTTGGGAATGTATGTCTTGCTTTTCAAGTCTTTGCTTTATGCCAGTCATCAGAGGTAGTAGAAAAGACTAGATCAGTATTGAAAGTGGTAAACACAATGCGGTAAAAAAATATCCAGTTATTTAAAACTTAATTTAAGCCAGTCTTCCTAAAGCCTTTTTCTTCTTTAAGCTAAAGGTCCTCCCATTCGTTCCCCTTTACTTCTTCCCAAAAGTAGTTATTATTCTGAAGTTGGTACATAAAATTCCCATGATTGTTTTATAATTTACATATTTGCTGCTGACAATTAACAGGTTACCTTTAAAGTGTCACTTCATAACTTTTTGAAGCATTATAGGAGATGATTTTTCACAAATGAAAAATATCAGTTTACAACGTGTTGACACATGTATATATGAACTAAAAATGTTATCCTTATGGTACATCATTACCCAAAGCTATAAAATTTATTTGTATATATTTTAAACTTTAAATGTCTATTTTACTGAATGAAGTAGTATCATAAAGGATTAGATCACTTGCCAATTCACCACCTACAGTGGTATTGTTGAACATAGTATCAAACTTCTAGCCTTTTTTTTTCCTGGGATATACAATCATGTTTCCTTTTCCAATTTCAATATATTTCTAAAGGAAAAAGACCAAAATGGTAAGTGAGATACAAATTTGAAGCTTCTCTAGAAGTTTTGAATGAGGAAAAGACAAACTAACAAACAGAGAGAAAAGAAAATGCAAGGAAATGACAGTGTTGTCTTTTTTTTATTTTCCAGGTTACACCGTCTGGGCACACAACCTCATTGCCATTGCTCGTCTTCGGGGCTCTGATCTGAAAGTGCTCGAAGTCACTGAAGAAAGCATTGATTTTGACCAAGGTGAACTGGCTGACCAGGATGTAGATCCAGTGCATAACCTTATTGAGCAGGTATCCCTGGGCCTGGGTCAACCTTGGCACGCAGTCATGGACATCGAATCACTCAGTGTCTTCACTGAACCAAATCGTCATTTTTACAGAGAGATGCAAAGCTTCAGTGAAGACATTTAGCTTTTTTTTAATGTAGAATTCCTGTGGTTACATATGCAAGTAGGGTCCTATTACGTTTTTTTTTTTTTTCAGTAGTGTGAATTAATCCTTTTGTGCTGTGTTTAATCAATATTAGCTTTATAGAATTATATATGTATATTCTACTTCTTGATCAAAGAACGTAGTCGGGTATTGGTTTAGAAGTTCAAAGTGACAATGTATAGGGCTTTCACGGTTAATGGACTTGTTACCAAACCTTAAAGATATACAGCCGAAGATTGTCTGAGGTTGCTGGCTAACTTTATTTTTCACTGAGTTACTCTGCCTTTTTGATGTTTTTATTCTTTGTGTGTCAGAGTTCAGAGCTCAGGAGCCAAAATATTTTTATACATATATAGATATATATCCATAGCCTGGTAGATTTATATGCAATATACTGCATCCATGCATTCTGATAGCATTTCAATAATTTTGATTTCAAATGAAAGAAGATAAACAATATCCCAAATGAATTATCTGTAATAGAAAAGCCAAGACTTTAACTTTCATTACATATCGAATAGTTGATATCAGCAGTTACCATTTTCAATTTTGTATAGTACTAGGTTAGAACATTGCTTAATCTTTTTTTTTTTTTGAATGCATTTACATAAACATGAATACTCAAATTACTGGATTTTTAAACTATATCTAACATAATTTTATTCATCAATTACATGTTCATTTAGCCCAGATTTCAAATAGTGGAGGAAGAAAGAAACTGTATTTTAAAGTAAACCTCCTATAAAAATACAGAGTTGTAAACACACATGCTTGCAAAAACATTAGTCGTGAAATCCCTAGCAACAAGTCACTGGATTTTTCTCTGTCAGCACGCGTGTCAGCTGCCAAAGAATAGACTTAATGAAGAAGTGCCCACATGCTGGCAGGGGCCGGCCCACCCTGGCCAGCCAGATACTGCTAGATTGTAATATTTAAGGTCGAATTTCGACCTGTGGTACACAGCTGTGCTGTGGCTCAGTCAGCAACCTCAGAACTCTGAAAAAACAAAAAAAAAAAAAAAGAAAAAAAACATGCACCTGTTTCACTGTGAATAGTGAATGTAAAGGAAAGAAAGGAAAAACTGAAAGCTTGTTCTATCACAGTATGAGCTGCTATGATACATGAAGAACATTCCATGAAGTATGTTTTAAAACCTTGTTATATCTGAGAGGCTTTAAAAGCCTATTAACTGTTTCAGGGCAACCGCGGTACAGACGTGGTCTCTGTGAGACTTCCACCTGACCCCAGTTTTAAGTGGTACGAATGTTGTGCATTTAATGTTAAAGGACAGTCTGCAATAATAAAGTAAGTAGCCAACGTGGGTGCCCAGCAGTGCTGAGACCTGGCTGCTCTATTGTAAGCTTTGGAAACACAATTTATGCAACAGATGTCCAGATATGATTCTATTTATGGAAAAAGTTTCTATGTGTTTTACAAATGGTTTTACCATCTTATATTAAAATGACCTTTTGACAGGTGTGCACTGTTTTGTCTCCAGTGAGCACATACCATGCGGATTTTATATGTACATCAGTAGTGTGAATCCACTGGCACAGTGTGTGTAAATGCCAGATGTGGTGAGATTTTATCTTATAAATGTGATCAGATAAAATAACTCCTGACAGAAACTGTAAGGAAACCAGCTGAATGTTTGACCTGATGACTGATGTTGTATGGTTTATGTTAAATGTATATTCTTTTAATCAATGAATAAAGCATTAAAAATGATCATTGTAATATATTTTATTGTATATGAAGCATGACTACTTTTAGTGTTAAAGAAACTGCAATAATCCTTATATTGTGTGTAATAATAACGTGTTAGCTCCTGTTGTATTCTGGTGCAGCAAAGCTTAAACTTGAGAATACATTATAAAAAGACTTAGGTGAATTTGGAGGATTTTTTTTTTTTACAAAAATTAACTTTGACAAAATACAAGCTTAAAAGTAAACAATGGATTTCTTAGCACAAAATCTAACTATATTATGCACCTAGAATACATTATCAATATGGTAAAAATTTATAGACTATAGGAGCCTCTTACTTTTAAAGATTCCTATACCAAATGCAAAAATACTTCTTAGATATGCCAATATTAAATTCTTCATAAACCCCTATATTGCTTTATTTTGGTATTCTAATCTCTGTTCTTGGTTGTTGAGACTCACAGCTCTTATTTATAGGAAACAAAATGACTTACTTTCTTTCATTGACTCTTCCAGGCACAGCTTTATCTTGGAATAATCTGGTGTTCACAAAGAATTGTACTTATACTTACCACTTCCTTACTTTCTGGACACATCTAACTCCTTTGAGTGAATCAACATGTTTAAGTATATATTTATTTAAGACATACCAAAATGTATGAAAAAGGAAAGTCTATTAATAAGAATAGCATGCAAGTTAAGGTTGTTGTAGTAAAGTGCTAAATTTGGGAGGCTCGATGTCTGCTTTCTTCTAGTCTAAGCTCTGGCTCTAATGCTACTTAAGCACGAACTCCTCTTTCAGCTTTGGTTTCCTCATGTCTAAAATGAAGGATTGGACTTCGCTAGCTAAAACTCCGATCCTTCATTGAAATTTTCCATTGCTGTTAGCTCAATACTCAGATACACGAGATCATCTTTAAACAAAGTTATTAAATATTTTCAAAACACAGCTTACTAAACTATATGAAATTTACTTATCTATGTAAAATTACTTTCCATTTCCCCCACCACCTAGTAATCAAGAAGTTGGGGAGTTAGTGGGTGATGCTTGGGAGGCATAATGTGCTTACAGCTGAACACAAAGTTGCTTGGGACTTACAGCATGAATCAGATTGGATCCTTATGAAGCCAGTAACATAATACAGTGCTAATGGAGTAACACAGCAGATGTGAATAATACCCAGGGACCATGTCACATTGTCTGTATCAATGTTTCCCAACCTTTGTCATGTTATAGCACACATAGAAAATATTGTACAGCATACTGGTATTAGAGAAAAAAAGTCATTACATTTTTTACTTATATAATTGATGAAAAATAAAAATGAAGATTTGAGGAAAATATATTGAATTTGTATGGAACTTTCAAATAAAATCTTGCCACGTTTTAACTGATTTAATTAACATTTGATTAAAATGTTTTAATACTGTCACCAATGAGAAACACCCACAAATAGGTAGTAATTTGTAGGTCTTTTTTAAAAATAACCAGTAATTTATGCAGTTGAAACTAAGAAATTTAACAACACTTCCTTTTCTTTCTTTAGGAAATAATGTGAATTAATTTCAAATTCAAATTGATGTTTATTACAGTTATTTAAAAATCATGATGCTCTAATTTGTAATCTCCCTTACATAATCCTACTGCTAGGTGAGACACCACTGAAGAGTAAACAGCCACCAACTTTATGTGAATGCAATTAGAGGCTGCAGGGAGCCCTCCTCCCACCTCCAGCTCCCAACCCTGTCAAATTCAACTGGCCACATCTGGGGGCCTCACACATGGGATTCCTACCTGCTCTTTGGACACCTGGAGCATATTTCTTTCACAGCTTTGTAGACCCCACCTTGTCTGTGATGGACAGTTGACTCATCCGGCCAGCAGTAGTGAGTGTCTGAGTTTGCTCTCTGTCCAGGGCACACTTTCAGAGCTCCACTCCCACTTCTCAGAACAGCCTGAAAGCATCAGAAGGCAACCCACCCAGACTCCCAGCCACCCCAGGACTCACTAGTTGTCCTTGTAGGGTATCACTGTGGTACAGTATACTAACCAATTTGGCCTGCTGGTTGTGGAAAGAAACGGAAGATGTATCGTGAATAAGTTTTCAGGTTACTTGAATCATCCTTCCTTTCTGAAAGATGTTTTAAAAGGGCAAGATATACCATGTGTTGGCAAGGAAGAAGAAACACAGTTGGAACCTGAATTGGTATATCCATTTTGGAAAGTAAATTTGCAGTATCTTGTAAAGTTGAAGTTGCCTGTGCCCTGTAACCCAGCATTCTCACTTCTAAATGTATTCTCTAATGCCATGTTTTCTAACTTGTTTTCCTAGCCCCTAAAAATCCTAAAGGAATTTTGAAAAGCCATGTACCCCTTCACATATGTTAAACATATAAAAATGATCATAGTCTTAGTAGATATAAACATTAGCAGTTTAAAGTAAACTATATACATTACTGTTTAAAATACGTATAATGGAATTTAAATGCTATAGTAATTTAGTACTTGCCATCTTTTTTTTTCTTTGACAGTCTCTGTCACCCAGGCTGGAGTGCAGTGGCACGATCTCAGCTCACTGCAGCCTCCACCTCCTGGGCCTACAAAGTAGCTGGGACTACAGGCATATGCCACCAAGCCCAGCTAATTTTCGTATTTTTTTTAGTAGAGCTGGGTTTCATCATGTTGGTCAGGCCAGTCTCGAACTCCTGACCTCAAGTGATCCACCTCGGACTCCCAAAGTGCTGAGATTACAGGCATGAGCTACTGCGCCCAGCCTGTTTACCATCTATTTTTAAAATGCAATTCACTCTTGATCATAAGAACTTTTATGTCATTCATTTACCTCCTTAAGCTTATATATTGTCAGTTATCAGTTTATTTGCCTTTTAGCTCTGAACGCATCCTTCAATATATAGTCTCTCATAATGAAAAACAAAAAACGTTCACACACTCTTCACAAGAGTGCTTACCCATGAGGCAGGCATGAGGGCAAGGATCACTATGGATGGGCATGAAGGTAATTTTATCTGTAATTGGGTATTTATTATATTGTTATTTCCTGTTTTAAAAAATAATTTGTAATTTACTGATTCAAGTTACCAATAAATGAATGTTCATGGACTGACTTGTTTTGTAATCTTGAGTCTAAAATCAGCTCTTAGTCCATTTTGTGCCATTACAGAAGATCTGAAACAGGGTAATTTAAAAGAGTAGAAATTGACTTTTCACAGTTCTGGAGGCTGGGAGGTCCAAGATAAAAACACCAGCAGGTTTGGTGTCAGGTAAGGGCCCTATCTATCTCCACCTCCAAGATGTCACCTTGAATGCAACATCCTCCAAAGCAACATTGTAATCTCACATGGCAGAAGAGATCGAGCTAATCTACTTTAGTAAGCCCTTTTTATAAAGACAATAATCCATTCATGAGGGTGAAACCCTAAACTTCTCCCATAAGACCCCATTTCCCAACTCCGTTGTATTGGGGATTAAACTGAATTCTGGAGGAGACACAAACATCCAAACCATAGCAGTGACCAAGGCAGGAAGACAGAATATTGCTTTCTATCCTTTTGTGCATTAGTGAATCACAGTAACTTGAAAGAGGCTCAAAGATCTACCGAGAGTTTAAGGCCTAGTTGTTTGTAGGAAAGTTCTAAGTAGATTTTTCAAAGTATGTCACTGTGTGGGGGGAAAGGGGAGATACTGGTCAGAGGGTACAAACTTTCAATTATAAAATGAATAAGTTCTGGAGATCTAATTTACAGTATGGTGACTATTGTTAATGTATATTTGAAATTTGCTAAGAGAGTAGATCTCAGGTGTTCTCACCACACCAAAAAATGGTAACTATGTAAGGTGATGGATATTTTAATTAGCTTGAGTGTTGTAACCATTTCACAGTATATACATGTATCAAAACATCACATTGTGTACCTTAAATAGATGCAAGTTTTGCCAATCACACCTCAATAAAGCTGCAAAAATGGCACTGTAATTGGCTCTACCATATTTCAGTTTAAAGCACTGTTGTCATTAGATTAACAGTTATTTAATATGGACATTATATCCAACAATCTCAGCTATTTGGCGTGTAGCCAAGGATCCAGAAATAAGTATAAAAGACTCATAAAGCTGGATTCGTCCCTGACTAATGGGTAAAGGTGTCACATTCAGAAGAGCCATTTCCACTTCCTTCTAGCTCACTTTGTCTTCTTTTCAGTGTAATTCTGATAAATCTGTTCATCAGGTTTCTCAGTCTACAGTGGATTAGAAAGGGAAGGGAAGGAGTGACTGTGAAAGGCATGGAAGCTTACACATGTGAAAGCAAGAACATAACCAGTCTTAGGCCATTCTGGAGCAGTCTGAAACAGACTGCAACACACCTATAACAAGACTGAAATACAGGGCACTGGTTAAGTATTTGTAATGAACTTGAATCAATATACAAATATTATACTGTGTTCAGAATATTGGCATAAGTTAATGGAGCATTTAATATATTTTGGAAATACTTCTACCAAAGATGGCTAAAATAAAAGTATGTATTTAAAAGAATAGTCTTTAAAAAAAATACTCACTTAAGTAAATTCTCTGAGAAACAAGGGATAAATTAGCTAAGAAATACCATAACTGATTATGTATTAAATATTTACTGTGTGCAAAGCACTGAGCATTTCACAAACAAGTATTTTCTCATTTAATTCTCACAGCAACCCTGGACTAGATATCATTTCCTTTCACATATAAGGAAACAGGCATAGAAAAATTAAGAATTGTATCTAAGGTCGTAAAACCATTAAGTGTTTGAGCACAATTTAAACCCAGATGATAGAATTCCTACATTATATGACTTTCATCCTGCTGCTCTTAAAGACTACAGTTATCGTGCTGTTAGGTAGATGATTCTATTTTTCAACTCTGTAGAATTTACAGATGTTAAAGCTCCATCCATAGTCTCCATGTACTAGTACTCTTGCTATATTTCTTGAAGTGCATTAACTGCCCTTGGTATATTACCAGTATCACCAAATCTATGGAATCCCAAAGCAACAGAATGATCATCATGTAGTTATATGAATTTATACCTCACACATCTAATGCATACAAAGTGTGCATATGTAAACTATATAACCTAATCTGTGCATATAATTTTTAATAAGAAATACATAGTTGGTATGTGGTTACAAGATAGCTCTAAAATTAGAATAGGCACTGCACTATAGTTGTAATTTTTCTGAAAGCTAAGAACTCAACTGAGGTGACATTATTAAGGATTTTCAAGTGGTCTTTTTTTTTTTTTTTTTTTTTTGAGACACCACCAGGCTGGAGTGCAGTGGCGCGATCTCGGCTCACTGCAACCTCCGCCACCTGGGTTCAAGCGATTCTCAAACCTCAGCCTCCTGAGTAGTTGGGATTACAGGCACGCACCACAACACCCAGCTAATTTGTGTATTTTTACTAGAGACAGGATTTCACCATGTTGGCCAAGATGGTCTCTATCTTCTGACCTCGTGATCCACCGGCCTCAGGCTCCCAAAGTGCTGGGATTACAGACGTAAGCCACTGCACCCAGCCTAAATGGTCTTATACATAATTGTGGTCAATATATAATTGTGGTCCTTTATAAATATTATCTTGGCTATATTTGTGGACCCAACAAATAGAAGGTATTGTTTAAAGGCTAATTAATTTGCAGTTTTGTTAACACCTGAGCTGACTGACTTGATCATGTTTTCCACTAAATTAATAAAATCAACAGACTATTTTGGCATCGTGTCATCCACAGGTCATCAAGTTGACAGATCAAACTTTTTCAGATCTACATAGTTACCTGATTTTTTTCTCCAAAACAAATTCTCTTTTGACAACAGTGGATTCTTTGATACTATAATCTTATTTAAACACTGTATGTTAGACTTTAAGATTTTTTGCATGGATTTAAAGACAAAAAGTAAAACAGACACTCTAAGGATACTATTTGGACCTTAGATACTGATTCAAGCAAAAAAAAAAAAAAACATTATAAAGACAATTGCGAAAATGTGAATGAATACTTTATGGTATTAAGTGACCAGGTGTTAGGAGATATTTGATGATGGTAGGAAATCACTGGGATTTTAAAGGATGGACACTGGTATTGCAGTTATTTTTGTTGTTTGCTTAAGGGTCCTTATCTTTTAGAAATATACTCTGGATTCCAACCTAGGCACATTGCAAGTTCTGTCTGTAGCAGGAATTTTAACAGCTGCCCTGCATAATCACTGGCTTTAAAGCCACTACAAATAGGTATGAAAACTTTTAAAAGCTAATGCATAATGCATTGTACAAATTCAACAGGTGACTAAATATCAGATAATCTGTTAGAATATTCATGAAATTAAAGCACCAAAACTAGCTTTGGAGTTGAAACATAAAGAAATTATTTTTATTTACACATTTCAAAGCTCTGCTGCACCTGAATATTTTGGAACATATAGGTCAGATTTAGCCTTACGGGATAAATGTTAACACTGTCACTAGAATTGTTATGGCTTACCAGAGTATTCCAGACAGAATTTTTAAATATTTTCAAATACTAAAATATTTTAAATCTTCTGAAATGCTGTTTTAAATAGTTTGAACTAACTGAGGCGCAAGAAAAATACCATTCCCAGTAAATCCTCACTTTTGAAGGAAGATAAATACCATTTCATTTAGCAAGATTTCCTAAGTCACACTCAAATCTTGAAAAGTAACCTGAGAGAGGGATTCTCTTTGTATGTACCCAAATTATGCTGCCTGTTTGTAAGACATACCTAAAGCAGCCTACTGAGAAACAGATTAATGCAAAGGTCTCCTAAAACTAAGTGGCAGCATATCAGTCAAAAAAGCTAAGAAAAAAAAAAAAAAGAAAACCAAATGACAGGAAAAAGAGTACAACATGTCATAGCCCAAGACAGACTGACGCTCATTCCCTTTGATAAAATCTATCTTACTAGAACAATACCAGAAACATTAATCAAATCTAAGCAGGGAGCTTTTCACTCACTCTGAGGTTAATACCCTTAACTAAAAATATATTTCTTTATTTTGTCATAAAACTTTTTGATCCATGGAGGAGGAAACCATGCCAGAGGATACTCGGCTTGGAAGAAGCACTGCAAGACTTAAATTTATCAGAAAGGAGTGACATGGTTTTCAGCCATTTCATGGACACATTTTTTTTTTTAACCTTCCCAGATGTATCGCAAAGCTTTCTAAATTGAAAGTGTTAAACAATTTCCATACATACTTGATGTAAACTCTGAAAATTTTCACAACTGTATCTACATTCACTCCCCATGTAATTTCATCCACTGGCATGGTTACCTGTAAGCTGATGACTCCCAGATTAGTTTCTCCAGCCCTAAAGTGCCCTCCTCCACAAGCTCCAGACTCAGAGTTACTTCCTTATTAGTATCACCACTTGGATGTCTAAATGGGCCTCTCCAACTTAATAGGGCAATCTCTATTCTGTATTCTTCAATAGAATTCTCTATTCTTGATTTTCACCCCTCCAGAACTTATTTTCTCCCAGTTTTTCCCATTTCCATAAATGGCATTATTGTTCATCCAATTGCTCAAATCAAAAAACCAAGTCACTCTTGATCCCTTTTTTCTCTCACTCTCTACATCGAATCCACCAGCAATTCCTTGGCTATAACTTTAAATTATATTCCAAGGTCAACCACTTCTCTTCCTTCTCCATCTCTTCTTGCCACCATTATCTCTCAGCTGTACTATTTCAATACTCTCTCAGCTTATTTCTTTACTTTCCTTCTTTCTCCCCTTCAGTCCATTCTCCACACACAAATAAAAGTGTTTTTCATTTTATATATTGTTAGGTCATATAAAAACATTCGACTGTCATCTTGTTGTTCTTAGAATAAAATACTAACTTCCTAACACAGCCTTCAAGACAGGCATAACCTAGCTCTCACGCAGATACCGGGAAAAAAAATAAAAGATAGGCATGGCCTGGCCCTGTCTACTTCTTGACCTGATCTCACAGGCTCTCTTGTGCTCATTCCACTCTGTATCACACTGGCCATCTTTCTTTCCCTGAAAATGAAAGCCCATTTCTTTCTGCACAGAGCTGTATTTGTACTTGTTTCCTTTTTCTGGAATGCTATCCTGCCCATATTCACATTCTTTTTTATTATTCACAACTCAACTAAAAATCTTACCACCTCAAAGCGCTTTTTGGAGCACATTCTATTATGTGTTTTCATTTTCTTCAGTGTGCACTATTTGCAAGTGCCATTTTTACATTTTCATGGTTAAAATCTGTCTCCCCGCTATTAACAGAATGTAAGGTCCCACAAGAATGGACTTTGTGCTTCTTGTTCTCGACTGTCTCCTGTGCACTTAGAACTTGCCTAGCACATAGAAGACTCTCAAAATATGTTTGTCAAATTAACAGCATACTAACATTTGTGTTAGCATTGATATCGCAATATCACAACATCTGGAAAATATTTTTCAGAGGGAAATCAGGTAAGGACATAAAATTTAGACTTCAGGGATGTGAAAAGACATGAAAAAAACAGGCTTGGGGCCGGGTGCAGTGGCTCACACCTGTATTCCCAGCACTTTGGGAGGCAGAGGTGGGCAGATCACCACGAGGTCAGGAGATCGAGACCATCCTGGCTAACACCGTGAAACCCCGCCTCTACTAAAATACAAAAAATTAGCCAGGCGTGGTGGCAAGTGCCTATGGTCCCAGCTACTTGCGAGGCTGAGGCAGGAGAATCACTTGGACCAGGGAAGCGGAGGTTGCGGTGAGCAGAGGTTGCACCACTGTACTCCAGCCTGGGTGACAGAGTGAGACTTCGTCCAAAAAAAAAAAAAAAGATAAGAGGCTTAAACTATAAAGTTTGTAACAATGCAGAAAAATAAGACATAAACTGCCTCTTTAAAAAGAAAAGAAAGGCCAGGCACAGTGGCTCATGCCTGTAATCCCAGCAGTTGGGGAGGCCAAGGTGGGTGGATCATAGGGTCAGGAGTTCAAGATCAGCCTGACCAACATGGTGAAATCCCATCTCGACTAAAAATACAAAAATTGGCCAGGTGTGGTGGCACATGCCTGTAATCCCAGCTACTCAGAAGGCTGAGGCAGGAGAATTGCTTGAACCCGAGAGGTGGAGGCTGCAGTGAGCCGAGATTGCACCATGGCACTCCAGCATGGGCGACAGAGCGAGACTCTGTCTATAAATAAATAAATAAAAGAAAAATTAGACACGAAGGAAAAAATGTAAGGTTGTTTGGATAGCTGTGAATAAATACTCTACATGGGTATGCCTTACTTAATCAACAGCTTTGTGTACTGATCAAAGTTAAATTCTAATTTCTGATGGAAACAATTGTTTCTCCGTAAGGCAGTAAATGATTAGCAGATGAGGGAACTTGGTATTATGGTACAGCCCTACCTTGGAGATATTGCAGGTTCAGTTCCAGACCACTACAATAAAGAGAATAATACAATATAGCAAGTCACACAAACTTTTTGGTTTTGCAATGCACATAAAAATTATGTTTATACTGAAATGTATTAAGTGTGCAACAGCATTATGTCTAAAAAAAATGTACAGACCTTAACTTTAAAAATATTGCTGGCCAGGTGCAGTGGCTCACGGCTGTAATCCTAGCACTTTGAGAGGCCAAGGCGGGTGGATCATGAGGTCAGGAGATCAAGACCATCCTGGCTAACACAGTGAAACCCTGTCTCTACTAAAAATGCAAAATATTAGCCAGGTATGGTGGCATGTGCCTTTAGTCCCAGCTACTCGGGAGGCTGAAGCAGGAGAGTCACTTGAACCCAGGAGGCGGAGGTTGCAGTGAGCCGAGATGGCACCACTGCACTCCAGCCTGGTTGACGGAGCAAGACTCCGTCTTAAAAAAAAGAAAAAACAAATATGCTGCTAAAAATGCTAATAATAATCTGAGCCTTCAGCAAGTCATAATCTTTTTCCTGGTGGAGGACATCATCCCCATGTTGACAGCTGCTGACTGATGAGGTGGATGAGGTGGTGGTTGATGGAGGCTGAGGTGGCTCTGGCAATTTCTTAAATGAGACAGCAATGAAATCTGCCCCATCCATTGACTCTTCCCTTCACGGACAGTTTCTCTATACCACGCCATGATGTTTTGTAGCTTTTTATTCAAAGAACTTCTTTCAAAATTGGACTCAATCCTCTCAAACTCTGCTGCAGCTTTATCAACTAAGTGTATGGAATATTTAAAATATTTTGTTATTTCAACAATGTTCCCAGCATCTTCGCCATCTCAAAAAAACCACTTTTTTGCTGATCCACAGAAGCAATTTCTCATTTGTGCAAGTTTTATCATGAGATTGCTGCAGCACTTCAGTCACATTGTCAGACTCCATTTCTGATTCGAGTTCTCCTGCTTCCACCACATATGCAGTGACTTCTTCCCCTGATGTCTTACACCCCTTAAGATCATCCAAGAGTGCTAGAATCCACTTCTTACAAAATCCTGTTAATGTTGCTACTTTGATCTCCTGCCATGAATCACGAATGCTCTGAATGGCATCTAGAATGAGTGAGTCCTTTTCAGGTTTTCAGTTGACTTTTCCCAAATCCATCAGATGAAACACTATGGTAGCTAGTCTTATAAAATGTATTCTTTAAATAATAAGACTTGAAAGTTACTCTTTGACCCAAGGGCTGCAGAACGGATGTTGCGTTCTCAGGCATGAAAACATGAAATTTCCTTGCACATCTCCATCACAGCTCTTTAATGACCAGCGCGTTGTCAGTGAGAAATAATTTTAAACGGAAGCTTTTTCTCAGCAGAAGAGTATGGGTTTAAAATATTCAGTAAACCACGCTACATACAGATGTGCTGTCATCCATACTTCGTTGTTCCATTTATGGAGCACAGTAGATTTAACATAATTCTTAAGGACCCTAGGATTTTTGGAATTGCAAATGGCTTCAGCTCAAAGTGACCAGTTGTGTTAACCTCTAACAAAAGAATCAGTCTGTCCTTTGAAGCTTTGAAGTCAGGCATTGACTTCTCTGTAGCTATCAAAGTCCCAGATGGCTTCTTCTTGCAACAGAAGGCTTTGTTTACACTGAAAATCTGCTGTTTAGTGTAGCCACCCTCCTCAATGAGCTTAGCTAGATCTTCTGGGTAACTTGCTGCAGCTTCTACATCAGCACCTGCTGATTTGCCTTGCATTTTTATGGAGATGACTTCTTTCTCTAAACCTCATGAACCAACCTCTGCTAGCTTCAAACTTCTCTCCTGCAGCTTCCTCACCTCTCTCATCCTTCATACCCTTGAAGAGAGTTAGGGCCTTGCTCTGGATTAGACTTTGGCTTAAGAGAATGTTATGGCTGGTTTCACCTTCTATCCAGACCACTAAAAGTTTCTCCATTATCACCGATAAGGCCTTTTCACTTTTTATCATTCATGTGTTCAATGGAGTAGCTCCTATACTTTCCTTTAAGAACTTTTACTTTGCATTCACAACTTGGCTGTTTGGCACAAGAGGCCTCGTTTCAACATGCCTTCCTCATGAAGCTTAATCATTTCAGCTTTTGATTTGAGGTGAGAGATATGGGACTTTTCCTTTCACCCGAACACTTAGAAGTCATTGTAGGGTTAGTCATAGGCCTAATTTTAATGATTTTATCTTAGGAAATAGGGAGGCTTGAGGAAAGGGACAGAGATGGGGAAAGTAGAGTAGTCAGAACACATCTATCAATTCAGTTTGCTATTTTCTATATATTTGATTTGTGGTGTACCAAAATGGTAACAATAGTAACATCAAAGATGACTGATCATAGATGACCCTAAAAGATACAATAATAATGAAAAGTCTAAAACATTGTAAGAATTACCAAAATAATCACAGAGACATAAAGCAAGAGCACACCGTTGGAAAAACGGTGCTGATAGACTTGCTCAACAGAGTTCTCACAAACCGTCAATGTGTTAAGCAAAAAAACCGCACTATCTGTGAGGCACAATGAAGTGTAATAAAATGAAGTAGGTCTGTGCTATATTTCTGATCATTATGATTTACAGGTAATAGTCATATGACCTGTTTCTTTTTAATTTGCACCATTCTGTTTGAGAATTATATCATGATCCATCCGTAGAAGGACTACTGAAAGAAACAAAAATTACATCTCTTATGGAAAAAAACAACTGTAGCCATAGCAGATATATGTCTAAAAGCTGTTCAATTAATAAAGAGTGTCCAATTCTTATCTGGTTATTGCACCTAATTATAAATAACAAATAACATTTCAAATAAACTAGGAAACATTTTTGTTACCAGACAGCTCTTATAAGTATGAAAGGAAAATAAAAAATCTGGACTCCACTATGCTAAAGGATAAACTGCAGCTAAAATCTGAGTCATGCAAGAGTGTAAATAGACAAGTTTCTCAGATTTTTATTGCCTTTCGTTTTGTTCCTAAGCAGATAGCTACAGATAAAAGTTGCTGTACATCTTTTCTGGAGTTTTTCTCCCTTCCAACAAGAAAGGAGAGTTTTCCTGCTTCCATGATGATGAAAAACAGGCAACCCCTTTTTGGAGTTTCATCTTGCTACCAACAGGGAAGGCAAGATTGAGTTTTTTCCTCCTTCTAGGATGCTAGAGAACAGTCTTTAGCCTGGACCCCATTCTTAGGTTAGCTGAACTAGGGTTTGTCTTGGAAATTCTCCTTAACGACTAAAGGTTAAAATCAGCTGGTCTTAATTTCTCCTTACCACTAAGAGCTCATTAGACACATAAATTGTGCAAACATTGTTTGTGTTGCTTGTTTGTTGTTATTGTTGATTTGTTTCTTTTTGTTGTTGTTGTTTCGGTCTTCTTCCCATTGGGTTTGACCAACTCTAACTGACATGATCAAATGCAAAGAAACGTTCCAAATTAGGAGGAATAAGGCCTCTGAACTGGTTAAATTCCCACAGCTGGAGAAAAAGGGGGAAAAAAAAAACAGCCAGCAAAAGAAAAAAAGAAAGATTTGACCACATAGGGACTTTATGTGACAAGGCCACCTTTTGCCAGCCAAGCCAAACCGAAAGAGCTTCGGCCACCACCCTACACTGCGGTTCGTTCAGTAGCTAAAATTCTACCTTTTTCACCATGATAGCTGAGATTGGTTCTTAAATCAAGTCCTTTCTGGCTTTATATTTTTATGTTACTTTTTAAATATAAGCAATTTGTCCCAGCTAAAATATGGTAATGAGCTATAAAAGGATGTTTTAAACGGCTTGATGGTTAAAAGTCAGCTTAATTAAAAGCTGCTATCAAGATGTGTGAGTATGTTTAAAAGGCCTTTATGCTTTTTTTCTCTCCTAAAATCTTGTTTTTGAGAAAAAGTTTTTTTTCCTTTCACTAGACTGAATTCTGTCTTCTCCATTTACTTATTCCTATCTCCCCTTCCTCTTACCACCTTCTGTTGCATGAAGGACCTAAAATAGTTTCTAACAGCCTGGGATTCCCTAATGAAAACAAAGAAGAATCCAGACTCCTTTTTTAGGGAGAAACTGTTTTTCCCTGTGATAACCAAGAGTGTAAATAGACAAGTTTCTCAGATTTTTAAACTGCTTGCTTTTGTACTGTTACCTATCTTGCTACTCTTATAGCAAGACAACTAACAAGAGCACCCGTTCTACAGAAAGTAAAATTGCCTTGCTAAGAAAATTTTTTCTCTGAATGCTAATTTTTCCTAGTAGTACCTAAGAAGCAGCATTCTTTCTCTAACATTACTTGATTTATTTTATTTTTAACTAAAATAGTTATTACTACAGGGGCTGCTTTTGGATGTTTAAGAAAGGACATGGTTTAGAAACTTACAGAAAAGTCTTTGTAACAAAGCACACTGTGAAAGCACTAAATGGCCTGGTCTCTTTGGACCAGACTCATTATATGTTTCTCTCTTTGGAGAACCAGGATTTAATATGGGCTCTGCCTAAAGCTCAGAAATCTAGTTAAAAGATAGAGACTAAATTTAAAACTACTAATCTAAATAAATTTGGTCTCCTGGGAGAGAGATCCAAGATGGCCGATTAGCAGCAGCTCAGGATTGTAGCTCCCAGTGAAAGCGCAGAGAGTGAGTGGACAGTACAATTTCAGACGAATTTCTGTTGCCCAAAAACTGGGAGCTACCCAGCGGAGGAGCCACATGGGTCGCCAGCGTGACTCTTTTGGCCGGCGCAGCTGTTTTGCCAGCACCCAGGCATGGCGCTTCTCAGTGCAGAGTATAAGAGACTGAGTGCCCTTTGAGTCGGGCTCCGCTGGTCCCATCCCCACAAGGAGAACAGCAATTGGAAGCGCTGAGGACCGAGAGTTTCACAGTAAGCACAGCTGAACCCAGGAAGGCCTAGCTCTGTGGGGAAGGGGCGTCCGCCGAAGGAAAACTAAGAAACAGAAAACACTTCATCACCAACAAGCCAGACGTCCACTCAGACCCAATCTGAAAGTCAGCAATTACAAAGACGACAGGTGGATAAATCCACAAAAATGGGAAGAAACCAGTGCAAAAAGGCTGAGAACACCCGAAATCAGAATGCCTCTACTACTACAGGGGATAGCAGCTCCTTATCAGCAAGAGAACAAGGCCTGATGGAAAATGAGTGTGACGAACTGACAGAATCAGGCTTCAGAGGTGGATAATAAGAAACTTCTGTGAGCTAAAAGAACATGTACTAACCCAATGCAAAGAAACTAAGAACCTTGAAAGAAGATTTAACGAAATGCTAATGAGAATGGACAACTTAGAGAGGAATATAAGTGAATTGATGGAG
>CAUYLG010017111.1:0-114021 GCA_963573385.1 Cacajao melanocephalus
CTTATCCCACCCTCTTCTCTGCAGTTCCCAAGCCAGCAATGATGCAGTGAGTAAGATGAAATACAAATATTTACAGAACTCTCCACCCCAAATCCACAAAACATACATTTTTCTCAGTATCACATTACACCTATTTTTAAAGTGACCACATAATTGGAAGTAAATCACTCTTCAGCAATTGCATAGCATTTCACAGGTTTAAGTAAAACACTGGTTGGCTGCTTGCTTGTTATTTTCATCTCTTATTCCTTCCTGTCTCCATTGTTAAGCGCAATTATTGGCATAAAAGAGGTTTTTAGTACCCATTTTTAGACTGCATTCTGGCCTGGGCAATAGAACAAGAATCCCGTTCTCTCTCCCTCTTTCTCTTCCTCTTTCTTTCTCTCTTACATTCTTTTTTTTCTTTCTTTCACTCTCAATTTTTCTTTTTCTTTCTTTCAAAAAAAAAAAAAAAAAAAGATGAGATACTAATGGCACTGGAGCCAGTTACTTTGGGGCAGAAAGAGCCGGCTGCCAGCTTTGGGGAGTAGGAGCAGCTCATCTCCAGCGCCTGGTAGGAGGTGTGGTCACAAGCCTGCTGTGGCCCTGTGTATCACGACCTGGCATTCTGGCCCAGAAAAGGAAACGCATGCTTCCCTGTTGGGGATCAGGACCACCAACTGCCGCCCATGTCACCTGCCAGTTAATGGGGCTGGAGCCGGCAGCTCCTTCAGCTCACAGCTCACTGAATTCTCAGTGGCCTTAGGTGGAGAGAGAACACTCAAAAAAGCCCCCACTAACCCAGACACAGACAACTGAGAAACTCCAAAACCCAGGACAAAGAAAAGCAAAAGAATAATGACAAAACAAATGAGGAGGAGGAGGAAAGGATGCAAATAAGAGAATAAGAAAAGGGGGATGGAGCTAGAGGTGGGACAGAGGGAATGCCTCCCCCACACCCTCTGCCCAGAACCCAGGGCATAGCTTGTATTTCCTTTACTTTTTTTGGCGGGTCAGCCTGAGTACAGGTCATTACTTGCCCCCCCCCTTTTTTTTTTTTTGACACGGAGTCTACCTCTCACCAGGCTGGAGTGCAGTGGTGCAATCTCAGCTCACTACAAGCTTTGACTCCCTGGTTCAAATGATTCTCCTGCCTCAGCCTCCCGAGTAGCTGGGATTACAGGTGTGCGCCACCACACCCGGCTAATTTTTGCATTTTTAGTAGAGACGGGGTTTCACCACATTGGCCAGGATGGTCGCAATCTCTTGAGCTCATGATCCACCCGCCTTGGTCTCCCAAAGTGTTGGGATTACAGGCATGAGTCACGGTGCCCGGCTGGCTCCCCCTTTTACCATGGCCGATGTGCAAGACACCCCCAGCCTGGTGCTCTGCCCTGGAGAGCTGGCAGCAGGATGGCAGTGGTAGGGAGGAACGGCTGCGGGGAGACCAGCACAGGGAGGGGCCCCTCACGGCCTTCTCTATAGAGATCAAGAAAGAAGGAAAAGGTCTTTTTTCTGCAATGAAGCACTGCCCTCTGGAAAAATGGGCTTGTCCAACAATCCCGTGGATGTTTTGTATACCAAGGTAACCCCTGAGCGGCCCTTCCCTCCTCTCCCAACTCCGTGCCTCTAACACAGAATGTACAGATACATCCTGAGACCTGTTCTGACCCAAATGCGGGGATCCTCCGCCAGCCCTCAGAGGCTTCTCACATCTGCATCCCGGGGAGTTCAATTCAGTTTAAACAATGAGCATCTGGAGTTTGCGTGATGAAACTGTAATGGTACAGAGTAAGAGAAGCCTAAAAAACGCTAACTTTGCGACACATTTGTGTGCCATGCTTTTATATCAATAGCAGCTATGAAAAGTACTGAAATAGTGTTCAGAGACACATATTTTAGAAGGGGCAATATAAGTGCTTATGCTACCATTTTTTAGCTTTAAAAAAATAGTCAATCTGCTATGCTATGAGTGAATTAGCCTCTCATCAAGCATACCAGGTATATTTCTGATTTTTATACTTCTAGCTCACAGTTGGATGTTAAAGAGCTGCTAACACCGCATGGGGAAGTTTGCAGTTTTGTTTTTTAAAATGCCCTCTAGACCCATACTTGACTACTGTGGTATATCTCGTTGTTTTGTCCCTGTTCCTTAATAGAAAATTTAGCACCCCCAGCTGCCCACAACGCCCAGTCAGGCCCTCAGAGACCTGGGTCAGCAGACAGGTGGCTGCAGTTGATGTGGGTGGTTTGGTGAGAAAAATATCAAAGACCTTTTTTCTCCTGATCCCCTTTCATGCCAGTGGGTGGAAGGAAGCAAGAACTTCCTCAGCTGGAAGCTAAATACCCTATCACAGTCCCCAGTGGGCTCTGGGAGCCATCTGGGGCTTTTACAACTTCAAAGTGGTCCCCGTGGGCCACCTGTAGGGCCATCCATTGGGGAAGGCACTTAGCAAATAAATAGGTTGACACATTTGAGATTCTGTTCTGATGGGCCCCCCAATATGACATGAATTTGAAGACTATCCTACAAAAGATCTCTCTTGACTGCCAGGCCCCGACACAGGACAGCAAAGGGGAAGTCCCACAGCAGCCTCGGTGAGCGCTGCCCTGAGGGCGCCTGTGCACACACAGGGGTGAGGCCACGTACTCTAATGCAAGAGGGGAGCGTCTCCCTCTATCCCATACTCTTTCTTTAAGATCAAGAAAGGGCTGCTGCCTTCCACGAAGCTTGCCCTGTTTCCACATGGTTATGCCAAGCACGCAGCATCTGTTACCTTGTATCTCTTTTTACATCCAGGAACTGGGCAGGCAAAAGGCTTCTCTTCCCCTCCATTCATGCACATGGAGCTGAGGATGGCTTCAGAGCTGATGGCGCTCTCTGTGGTCCAGGACTCATCGCTGTCCGACTCCTCATAGTCCACCTCCTCCTCGTCATACTCGCTGCCTGCAGGACAAGAGCAGTGCAAGGACTGTCAGGAGCGCTCATCTCCCCACAGGTTCACCCGGCCACCCCCCAGAACAGGAGGCGTGACAGTGGCAGAGCAGCACTGATGGCCCGTGGAGAGGGCACTCTTGGGACCGAGGGACTGTAAACACGTTTATTCCCTTACAACTCGGGAGCAAAAGCCCTGCGTTCCCACCTAAGAGACTGAGGCAAGGGCTTCTCAACAATTCACGGCTAGGAGTTGGCAGAGCAAGAACATTAACTCGGTTCTATGGCAGCCCAGCCTGTGGCTGCAAAGGTACAGGGAAGACTCGCTCTGGGGCCAAAACCAAAAACAAGCAACAATGACAGGCTCCTCACAATCCCCATGCTAGTGCCTGACACCCCAAATGAGCAGACCCTGTCCCCTTAGTTTCACACGTTATTGGCCTAGTAAATGCAAAAATCTCCGGGGTCAGGGTATGCTTTGGACTTACTAGGTATTTCCACTTCAGTAGGAATGAATTTCAGGTCTTTTTCTTTAGAGATTTGAGCTGGGAAATTTGGAACTAAAAGAGGGTTATCCTCACGCTAGGGAGCAAGAGACATAGAAGGCCAGAAACTCTGAGGGTAAATCGCCAGCAGCAGAACACAGGGTGGCTTCTGGAAGATGAAGTGACCCCCTACACATGCAGTCCCAGGCACTGCATCTGCCCTTCAGCTTGCGTGACACTTCCCGCTAGGGCTGACCCATCGCAGTCACGCAGCTCAGAAAGGAAGCGGGATTCTCTTATATTCCTAAGGGTTAAGAGCTCTGCTAAGAATCGAATTAAAATAGACTCTACTGACTTCTGTGCAAGACGGCAGGGATGGAGAACCACTTCAACAAGCAGCCTCTTTTTGCTCTTTTTTAATGAGGCCCAAAGCCATTTATTTGGAGCTTTTGTACAATACAACCCTGAAGGACATAATTCTACAGATCATAAACAGTGTAAAATAATATGTTGACAAGTCCTAATGCATTTACAAGCCCCGTGGAATAAATAGGAATTATAGCACAACATTAATAAGAATTATATGGTAGCAATTACAGTTGTGAAATTCATCCCCCAGGTGTGAGGCTAAATGGCACCAGGGGCCTGCCTGGGTGCTTCAGGGGCTTACTCTGCTACATCAATTATTTCAACACCAAATATTGGCACTTTTATTGGGTTTCATTTTAATAGGCATTAATAAGATTGTTTGAAGAGCCAGCTGAGCCAGGAACAGGGACGCCGGCATCTGAGGCTAAAAGTTGAAAGGAGCCAGGAAGGAAGGAAGGGACCTGAAGTTTATTGAGTGCCTATTATGTTTCAGGCACATTATATGCATTATCTTATTTAATCCTCCAGTAACCCTATGAGGTGGGATTACTGTCACTTTTATACACACGAGCAACTGAGCCCCAGTGGGTTAAAACGCTTAGGCATTCTCTGAATTAGCCATTAAGGGACAGTGCTTTTCCCACATTGCTTCCCAGCCCGCAATGCCAGGCTCTTCTGAGGGGTTCCCTGTTAATCTCCTTTGAGTTGCTGGCTCTTCACCATTTAATACTGAGATGGAATTCAAAGCAGTCTGTTTTGAAGCCTGTTAGAAATTCTCGGGTAGTACAGAAAAAACAATTTGGCAAACATGAAGCTTTGGAGTTAAATGTGGATTTCAGTCAATTCTGCTGTACTTGGCCATAACTCCCTAAAAGAGAGAGACGGTTTGGAAATGGTCGTACCAGATGACACACGGGTACCACTCTGCCACGTTGCTCGGGGTCTGTCCTGGAGCAAATCTTGAAATCTGTTTTTAAGTAGGGCATTAAGACATTTTACTCCTAAACAAATCCCACATGCTGGCGTCCTTTAACTTGCTTGTTAGAAAACTATAAATGCTATTTCACAAAGGTCCTCCAGCGGGACTTCAGAAAGAATGACTAATTTACCCATTTAATTTGGCTAATTTGTTAACCTGAATACCAAGAACCACCAAACATTTAGAATGGGGGAGGGTAGGGCACCTCAGACCAACTAGGGGCTTAATGAAGCCAGCAGAAGAGACAACTTCAAAACTCCACTGGATCAAAAGCGATCAACTCCTGAGAGGTTGAACCTGCCTACAGCGTCTCTGAGAAAGCCCGTGGTATCCAGCCCCAAGCAGGGCAGGCAGGGGCCATACAGCTTACCCTGCAAATCAAAATGCTTCTGAGAGGGAAAGGTAGTGTGGGCCACCAGGTTTAAGTTGGGACTGTCCCAGGCAAGGTGAGACACACACCACTGACGAGCAGCTCACCACCAAGTCCTTGGGTGAAACTGGCCAACTCCCTCAGTTGGAACAAGATGGACTTCTGTTTATACTTAATTTTGTCCTCTAACAAAGAACATCAGCACAGACCTGGGTTGATGCCTTTGCTTTCATTAGCTGAAGGACAAGCCACTTGGCTTTTTTTTTTTTTTTGAGACAGAGTTTTGCTCTTGTTGCCCTGGCTGGAGTGCAACGGCTCGATCTCGGCTCACTGCAACCTCCGCTTCCCAGGTTCAAGCGATTCTCCTGCCTCAGCCTCCCAAGCAGCTGGGATTACAGGCATGCGTCACCATGCCTGGCTAATTTTGTACTTTTCAGTAGAGACGGGGTTTCTCCATGTTAGTGGGGCTGGTCTCAAACTCCCGACCTCAGGTGATCCGCCTGCTTCGGCCTCCCAAAGTTTTGGGATTATAGGCGTGAGCCACCACGCCCAGCCTGCCACTTGGCTTTTATTTCCTCTTTCATGAAATGGGCAGAAGTCTCTTCCTTGCAGGTTGAATTTAAGGATCAGAATGAGTGTGTATAGGATACCTGGAATAGGAGGACTTCCATAGAGTAAGTGCTGAAAACATGGAAGGCAGTGTAAGAAATGCCATCTTTGTAATCCTATTACATAGACATATTCCATATTAAGTAAGACAATTTTTAGAAAGGCCTGTTGTGAAATCAAACAAGAAGATAATTCCAAAAAGGGTTGGGAATCTCTACTGGAAAAAATGCAAGAGAGACTTCCAGGACCAGACAGGCCCCATCTGCTATGGGCTCAGAGGAGCAAAGCACACTCCGGCCTCCACCTCCACGAGGCGGCAGAGGCCAGGAGGGAGCGTAGCTGCGGCTCAGAGTGCTGTGAGCCCAGGCAAGTGACGCCAACTCTCCGAGCTTCAAACTGCTCATCTGTAAAATGGGCGAACGCCTGTACACACCCACTAGGCTGTTGTGAAGAATTACTGCGTTCCTGTTTTTGGGACTCTGGACAAGGCCTGACCCATGGTAAGCATAAAGCAGTATTTGGTAAAGAAATAAAGTGCTATGTGAGCTGTTTATCTCATCTACTGTTCCCTTGCTCTCTCTTGAGAACAGTCCCCTTTTCAAACCAGAGGAACATACTGGGATTCTACTACAGCTTTTCTTATCGTTCCCCAAATGCTCTCCTTTTATCAACCAGGAGAACTGTCTACAGCACCAGGTGGCAGCCAGAGGGCCCGGGGCGGGCAGGGCAGGGGCTGCGGGACCCGAGTCCCAGGCGCTCAGATGTTTGCTCCCATTCGCACCCCAGGCAGGGCCTGTGGTGTCCTGCAGAAAACTTTTGAGGCCAAAACACAACTGCACTTAGTCTCCTTTCAAACATTTTGGAACTCTAGAAAGAACTACCCTGAAATGAAAGTCACCAAAGCCACTGGGCCAGCCTCTGTCCTCTGCTTTATCCATTTCCTCATGTCTTCCCACAAGAGGAAAATAAATCCCAACCTCATTTGTTCATTTTCAATTGCTGCTTCAGCCGCTATCTCAACACTCACTGCAGAGTGAGCAAATCCCCAGCAGGCTCCAGACCTTTGCTAGGGAAGTCGTTCCCCATTCCTGGAACACATGAGGTAGCAAAGCTGCCTCTCCTAGCAACACCCTCCCAAGCTTTTACTCCTGTGTTCCAATTAATAAAAAATCGTGAGCACTGCCCTGAGTATGAGTGTGTGAATATTTTTATCATAAATGCTATATATTTACTAATACGTTACTGCAAAAACCACATATGCAAAGAAGCAAAAAGGGTAGGGATAAAATAACTATCTTAATACGTGTATGAATAGTTTTAGTAAATTTTTTATAAGCAGGTGTAAAGATTTAACACCTCCTTCTTGCACCTCACTTTGAGCCCACTGCCCTCCAGGCCAGCTGGGGCTGCAACGGGGCCTCAGTCCACACTGAGGCTCTCAGGGTGAAGTGAGGCTTGGGGCTACTCTAGGGGAAAATGAGGGGACCTTAAGGATGGACGCATTCATTTATTCACACGGCAAATTCGTATCCAGCGCCTGTCTTGAGTACAGTCGGTGATCATTAGGTCCTGTTGAAACTCCACCCTATAAGCCCAAAGGAGAGGTGCATGGTGCCCCACCAGGAGAATCATCAGGAAATGAGACGATGTTCTTGTTCTGTACCTCGTACCATCCCAAGACAACAAATGTTATTTCCACACAATTTTTGAAACCGAAAAAAAATATATATATACACACACACACACAGATATATGTTTTTCCTCTGTAAAAGCGGGGAAAAAACAACCATGTACGTGTATAGTTACAAGCAGTTAGGGCAGGAAAGGTTTTTTGGAGTGTGAGAGTCACAGAAAGAATCTACCCCTTTGGGGCCCAGAGTGGGCATCTGGGGACAGGCTGGCAGGTGTCCTCAAGGCCACCCTCTTAGCAAGCTCTGCTGAGGAACCCTGGACTGGGGGGTCAGAATGTTAACAACTGGAAGGAACTTGCAAACCACTGAATCCCACGCTCATCTCAGCGTCTCAGAAGTTAGTGACTAAGGGTGGGCGGGGGAGGGTTAATGGGTACAAAACAAATAGAATAAGACCTAGGATTTGCCAGCACAACAGGGTTGACTTTAGTCAACAATAAATTGTATATTTAAAAGTAACTAAAAGAGTAAAACTGGATTGTTTATAACACAAAAGATAAATGCTTGAGGGGCTGAAGAATCCATTTTACACGATGTGATTATTACACATTGCAGACCTACATCAAAACATCTCATGTACCGCATAAATATATACACCTACTATACACTCACAAAAATTAAAATTTAAAACTTTTTTAAAATGTGAAGTGAGGCCAGGCTGGGTGGCTCATGCCTGTAATCCCAGCACTTTGGGAGGCCGAGGCAGGTAGATCACAAGGTTAGGAGTTCAAGACCAGCCTGGCCAAGATGGTGAAACTCTGTCTCTACTAAAAATACAAAAAATTAGCTGAGCGTGGTGGCACACGCCTGTAATCCCAGCTACTGGGGAGGCTGAGGCAGAGAAGTGTTTAAACCTGGGAGGCAGAGGTTGCAGTGAGCTGAGATCGTGCCACTGCACTCCAGCCTGGGTGACAGAGCGAGGCTCCGTATCAAAAAAAAAAAAAAAAAAAAAAGTGAAGTGACTGACCCACAGTCACACAGTGTCCGCAGCCTGTTCAGGGGGCTTCCCTTCTCCAGGTTTGCCTCATGGAGGATTTTAAGCAGGAAAGATCATGCTATGGCCTGCACCCATTCACATTCCCTCTCTTCTCCCTCTCTCCCTTACCCCACCCTTTCCAGCCCTAAATTCCAGGAAGCATCAAGGGAAAGGGACAAGATGCTAAAAAACAAAACAGAAAAAACCTGTTACGTACCAACTACCTTTCCCCATACATTCCCCGAGGAAAGCTTTCTCACCACTACCACCAAGCTCTCTAGCTTTGCTCATTCTACATACCTAGTACTAAGCCACATCTCCCCATTTCTTTGCTCCACACCATAACCACTGTTTTATTCCCTATCTCTGTATATTTGACTTTTTCCACCTATAAGTGAGATTATGCAATATTCTCCTTTCTGTGTCTGGTTTATTTCACTTAGTATAATGTCCTTCAGGTTCATCCATGTTGTAGCAAATAGCAGGATCTCCTTTTTTAAAGGCTAATAGTATTCCACTGTGTGTGTGTATGTAGATTCGTGGTGCATTCATTCACTGATGGACACTGTGGTTGTTTCCAATTCTTGTCTATTGTAACGCTGGGAGAACATAAGAGAGCAGAGAGCTTCCTGAGGTGGTGATTTCATTTTCTCTGGGTATATATCCAGAAGAGGGATTGCTGGGTCATATGTTAATCTATTTTGCTAACACTTGTTACTTGTCCTTTTGATCAGAGCTGTCTGATCAGAGCTGTCTGAATGGGTGTGGTCTTTTTAATGGTGGTTTTGATTTGCATTTCTCTAGTGCTTACTGATGAGCACCTTTTCATATCCTGTTGGCCATTTTTATGTCTTCTTTGGAAAAATGTCTATCCAGGTCCTTTGCTCATTGTTAAACCAAGGTATTTTTTTTCTGCTATTGAGTTATATGAGTTCTTTATAAATTTTGGCTATTAACCTCTTATCAGATATATGGTTTGCAAATATTTTCCTAATCCATAGGATGCCATTTCATCTTGTTTCCTTTGCTGTGAAGAAGCTTTTTAGTTTGATGAAGTCTCATTTATTTGTTTTTGTAGACAGAACTTCCGGTATGACACCCAAAAAATTCATTGACAAGGCTAATAATGTCAAGGAGCTTTCCCCCCATGTTCTCCTGTTCTCTAAGAGTTTTACAACTTCAGGTCTTATATCCATCTTGAGTTGATTTGTGTGTATGGTGTAAGATAAGGGACCAATTTCATTGAAGTGTATGTAGAAACCCAGTTTTCCCAGCACCATTTACTGAAGAGTATCCTTTCCCCATTGTTTTCCCTTTGTGCCCTTGTCAAAAAGTAGTTGACTATGTATGGGCTGTCTCTTCTGTTCTACTGTTCTATGTGGCTGATTTCATCCCAGTACCATACTGTTTTGATTATCTTTGTTTTGTAATATAAATTTTTTTGAGATGGAGTCTTGCACTATTGGCCAGGCTGCAGTGCAGTGGCTTGATCTCAGCTCACTGCAACCGCCACTTCCCGGGTTCAAGTGATTCTCCTGCCTCAGCCTCCCAAGTAGCTGGGATTACAGGCATGTGCCACCACACCCGGCTAATTTTTATATTTTGAGTAGAGACAGGGTTCCACCATGTTAGCCAGGTTGGTTTTGAACTCCTGACCTCAGGTGATTCACCTGCCTTGGCCTCCCAAAGTGCTGAGATTACAGGCATGAGCCACTGTGCCTGTCCATCGTGATTTCTTTTTCAGCTAGGTTATTTGTGTATGGACATGCTACTGATTTTTGTATATTGATAATGTATCCTGAAACTTCACTGAATTCATCTTCCTCCATATTAAAAATAAAAATCAGCTGGATTAGATTTGTAATTCTGATGAAACCATTCTCTATTAGAGGAGAATTCCCTCAGAGATCTATCTTTCAAAAGGGCACAAGGTTTAAGGACACAAAGGACCCACCAGCTGTGACTGGGTGAATGCAGCAGTCGGGTGGAACATTAGCCCAGCAACCCTTTTTATTGGGACGGTTATTGTTTTTGCTGATGCTCCGATTAAAGTTCCATGGTTTTGAGTCCCTTTTCCAACCCTTGTCCTCCCACATGCCGTTATTTTTTAACAGACAAATGGGCAGACTGTAGGAGTGCATATATGTCATGGCGGCCAAAATGCCTGTTTTTCGATGTGGCTCTCTTCTGCTCTAAGCCACTGGCACCTTAAATTCTGACACTCGCCTGCATACCCGCACCTACCTGTGCTTACTTGATTCATTTTAGTAAAAATTCTAGCTGCCTAAAAATGGGCAACTTGTGTTTTCCACATGCATTTCTTGAACCAGAGGGACGTCTTTGCCATTTGGTTTGAGGTGCCCCCTATGAACCCGTCCCTGGGAGAGGTGCTTTCCACATCACCAGCCTTTGTGTCCCCAGCTGAACAGAGGGGAAAGCTGGGGTGTGGGGCGGCGGTGGGGGGTGGTAAGGGATGTGCCGCAGGTCATCTGGCTAGCGACAGGCCCATCAGGTCTTTGTTTTCAAAGTTTGTGCTCCTTTATCTTTAAATTGAATAAACTCTGTATGGCAGGGAGAAGGGAGATGTGACAAAGCCAGGCCCTGGAGACAGGCTGCAGAGAGGGGAAAATGAACACAACGCATAGAGTTGCTTGAAGCCACATGTGGCGTGCAGTGTGAGCAGGCTGGAGCAGCGGGCTAAGCCTCGTGACCGCCAGTGACGGAACCCTGCCATGCAGGTGGCTGTGGTCCAGTCTTCCAAAGGCAGGCAACAAGAGCTGTCTTTGTAAGGCTCTCCATAGTCTTAGATATGATTAATCAATTTTAAAATGACATTTGCTAATGTTAGAGTTTCAGCAAGAAAATGGAATTTAACCGGACAGGGTGACATATATAAATATTGGCTGCCACTAATCTTTCTTGGGTTGAGTTTTCCATTTTCATATTCCATGGTTTCATAATCACTGTGGTGGGAGCCTGGGGCGGGCAGGACAGCAGCTGAGAGGGGCCTCAAGAGCTCATTTCAGCATTTCAATTGGGGAAATGAGCAAAAGCAGGGTAGGACCCTGTGACAGGACAATTATATTCCATAGGACGGTGGGGAACTTCTACTGGTTGTTGGCAAAGGAGGTAAAAATCAGTGTCGGTTTCATGAATCACATCAAGAAACCAAGGCAGTCTGGAACCCTTTTGCGCGCGCACACACACACACACACACACACACCTCTTCCTGGCCACCCGCCTGCACCGAGCCCACATTGAGGGACTATGTTAACTTCTCTTCCTGGGTCCACAAGGGGCGTAGTTTCAAAGGCAAGAACTTTCCAGTGCCACACCTCTATCCACCCCTCTTATCGGAGAGCCTAGAGTTCTTTGTCTAACTTTCCCAAGCGTGAGCTAGGTAGACAGCCCAGGTGAGCTTCCTTTGTTTAAAAAGATGCCAAAAGCCTTGGAATGAGGGGCCCTATTGTGAGCCAGGCAACCAATCTAGCTTCTGAGTCCAAGATCAATCACTCCAGAGGAAGTTTGGAAAAGCTCCTCTCACTGGATGAGAACTTGAACGGGGTGGGAGTAACTCTGGGGTTAAATCCCCCCTACTCTCTTACCTATATGGACTCCATCTCTGCATCCCCTCCCATGACAGCATGGGAGCTCTCTCTTTCTCTCTACTTCTCTTTCCCTCTGCCTAATAAATCGCTTTCTGCAAAACACTTTGGGTCCAATATTTACTTGAATGAGCCCACTGCACCTCCAGGGCCTCTTCCCCCATTCCTGGGGCAGGGAAGGCCAAGAACCTGGGACACCTGGTTACAACATCGCTGTCCAGGGGCACTGCCGGGTGCTTCTGCCACATTTGCTCTCTCATTGACCACAAGAAGATTTCCAATCTTGCCCACTCTCCTCGAACCTCTGCCCGCACCTCCCTTTGCTGACTCCATACTCTGTGGAGATGGCCCAACTCTGTTTTACTGCCTACAGAGTTCTCATTCTTTGTAGTCATAAACATAAAATGGTGACATACAGATAAAAGTCAACCTTTTCCAGAAACCAAATATGCCACATTTTTCTTATAATGCAGATCATTAATATTCATACAAAAGTGATAACTGCAGTGACAGCAAATTAAAACTTTCCTAGGGTGTCAAATTCTGGCAAATACATTAGCAAAGAGTTGCCTTTCTGTCTTATAGATTTATCATTATAAATTAGCTTTAATTGGTACTGACCCACTTTATAGGAGCTGAAGCAACAATAGTCTAAATGAATTGGCAACGGATGATTACAATGAAAGACACATTAATGGCTCTGGGACCATGGGCCATGCCTGGAAAATTCTTGACCTCTTTGTTCCTGGGCCTTGGCTCATTACTGGAACATCATTCTCCCCAGTCTCCTCCTTCACTGTGGAATCAGGCCTGGTTCTCCAAGCCAGAAGTAATACTTCCACTGGACTTAACACTTTCTAATGAATTCCAGCTGGTATTGGATTCATCTCTGGTATCTGGAGTTCTTGGTCATTATTTGTGATTATTTCACAGCGCCCAGCAAACGGCTGGCACACAAGGAGCCACTGGACATGTGTTTGTTGAATGAATGAATGAGTGAATCGAGTTCAGAGGGGAACGAGGACCCAAGATTACACAGCTTCAACTCTTGACTCCCAATAGTCCTTTAAAAAAAATTATGTTATTTCGCTTGCCTGCTTAAACCTTCCAATGGCCTCCTATGGCAAAGAGCAGCCCTGGGCCCTGGGCCTCATCATGACTTTTTTTTTTTTAAATCACGGTTGCTTGCATCTTTCCACTCTGAAGGACCAATGCTTTTAACTTAAGAACTGTACTTGGTTTAATGACAAACTTTTATAACTTTAAATCTAACAAACATTTCTAAATCTTCAGATAGTATTAAATAATAATACATCAGTATGCAATCTTTAAAATAACATGTTCTAATGCATTTAAGTATTGATTACAAATGCACTCAAATTTGACATATTTCAACAAAATTATGCCAACTTTACTATTTAAGTTTTAAAAGATCTTAAAAATACACAACTCAAGGCTGCGCGCGGTGGTTTATACCTGTAATCCCAGCACTTTGGGAGTCTGAGGTGGGAGGATCATTTGAGGGCAGAAGTTTTAAACCAGCCTGGGCAAGGTACTGGGACCCCATCTCAATCAAATAAAAATTTAAAAATTAGCTGAGTGTGGTGGTACACACTTGTTGTCCCAGCTACTCAGGAGGCTGAGGTGGGAAATGAGCAAAGCCAGGATAGAACACTGTGATTCAGTTTGGGAAGATCACTTGAGCCCAGGAAATCGAGGCTGCAGTGAGTGGTGATGGCACCACTGCCCTCCAGCCTGGGTGACAGAGCAAGACCTTGTCTCCTAATAAATAAACACAAACCAAAAGATGAATCACACCAATGATCACAGTGACAATAAAGCTTAAATTTAGCCTATAACACAGCTGGTTCTAAAGATCCGAATTATTTTTTCATTTCCATACTTAGCTTTGACTTTCCTGGGTCACAAGAATCTGATGAGACCTAAAAGACAGAGGAACTGACCACAGACCAGTGGAGGTTGGGGGTTCTGCGCTATGGACTCACACTGATGCTTGGTCAGGATGCAGTCAGGACAAGATGATTCAAAAGTATGCCTGTATTTTCTTGACTAGACTCCTAGGCTTTTTGACCAAGGTTTCCTTCTCCATAAACAGGACTTTTTTTTTTTCTTTGAGATGGAATTTCACCCTGTCACCCAGGCTGGAGTGCAGTGGAGTGATCTGAGCTCACTGCAACCTCGGCCTCTGGGTTCAAATGATTCTTCTGCCTCAGCCTCCTGAGTAGCTGGGATTACAGGTACCTGCCACTATGCCTGGCTAATTTTTATATTTTTAGTAGAGATGGGGTTTCAACACGTTGGCCAGGCTGGTCACAAACTCCTGACCTCAGATGATCTACCCTCCTCGGCCTCTGAAAGTGCTAGAATTTCAGGTGTGAACCACCACATCTGGCCATTTTTGCCACTTTGATGGCCTCAGTCTCATTACTAGGGTTATTCAAGATTGCACCTCTCTCAGTGTGGCCAGCCCTCTCCTCAGGGCACACGGTCATTCTCCCATCTACAACCCACTCTCAGGTCCTCTTTCTACCTGTTTGTGAGCAAGAGTGTTGGCCAGTCTTTCCTACTCTTGCCCTAGGCCCTACTTTTCCTAGAACTATGGGGTCACTCACAAGTCCCTGCCTATTTGCTAAAGGAGATGGAGAAAATACCTATATTTTATAAACAGCAATCTACTTCACAGAACACCTTTCGCTGTTTTGATATTATAGCTGCTGTTCGGGCACACTTTATACTACCTTCCCCATTTTGAGTAGTATTTTGGACTCACTGATTTTCAAACATTTAATGAATTACCAGTCATCATCATACTCTGTGATGCTCAAATGACCACACCTTGGTCAGTGGAAGCTCCGTTAGGTGGCCTCCTGGCTCTTTTGGTATTCCCCGTTACTATTTTTTAATTTAAATTTTCTTCTTTTTAATCAAACTTATAATTGCATGCAGTAAAAAGTCAGCTAGACCTGTGAGGCTGGCCATCAATCACAGAAATGCCCTGCCTCAGCCCTCCCTGCAGTGACCCATTCCCAGTCTTTGAGCTGGCATTTACCTCCCCATTTCTAAATAACGTCCTTCTACTACTGGTTTTTGGTGTCAGTTTTGGGGTATCTATTGATTTCCGACTACGGAAGATGAGAGTTTTGATCTTTGACATCCTCTCAATCCTCTTTCCATACTTCCCCTCCTCCCAGGAGGATTTCACTGTATTACAGCAGGTTTTGTTCAACATTGTTTCCTTGAAACGCTGATGAGAAAACATGAATGGATCCCCGGCAGGGGACACTGCATGTGTGGAGTTTGCCGGTTCTCCCCTCCAGAGGCGTGGACTTTCTCAGGGTCTTCGGGTTTCCTACCACATCCAGGGCTGTGCACGTGAGGCTCCCTGGTGTGTTTGTGTGGTCCCATCTGAGCGAGTGTGTGGGTGGCCCTGCGATGGGAGGGTGTCCTGTCTGGGGTTGGTTCTTGCCTTGTGCCCTGAGCTGCCAGGACAGGCTCTGGATACCGGAGACCGTGAACTGAACTAAGTGGGTTAGAAAATGAATGAATACAAATTATCATCAAATAAAAATCTGTAAAGTCTGCGAGAATCGTACAAGCGCAAGACAATGCACGATGAAGTACAAAAGTGCTCAGAGAGCCTGCCACATCTGTTACTGCTGGTTTTGAGCTGCGGTGGGAGGAGGAGCTCCTTACAATATTCACACATTTATTCCTCAATTTAACCCACCACCACGAGGACCGCTGTCACTCGCTTATGCACCAAAAATTGGGTAGATCATTACCCTGTTTAATTGATTGTCTTAAACATAGGATAGCTCACATTTATTTTAATGTTTAACACTAGAAGTGTTTTGGGTCTTTATTTAGAAGTTTGGAGATGTTTTTGTGACTAGAAATATGCTATAGGAACTTAACTTCTCTTTCTATAAATCAGCCTTTGGGAAAACTGGTTTTGTTATACTCCGTTTCAATGAAAGTCAAAATTTCCAAGAACCTCTTGACACATTAAGGGAGGCCTTCCTGCATTTGGCTTCATTAGTATTCAATGTTGCACTATGATGACACTGAGCCGTGGGGTGACCAAGCTCACGTCTCTGTTTTCCTTGGAGTTCCACACCATCTCCACAGTCTCTGTTGTGATCGTCCTCATCTTCGTCCTCCTCCCCATCCTCCTCACTGCATGAGCAGCTGATGTGTACCTGGGGCTTACTACGTGCCAGGTACAGCTCTAAGCGCTGTACATCTATTAGCTCATTTAAATGTCACAACAACCCTCCTAGGTGAGTACTCAGATTATCTTCATTTTACATAAAATGGAAGCTCAGCGAGGCAGAGTGTCTGGTCAGAGGTCACAAAGCTCCTCCGTGGGGGTGCAAAGGTTCCCAGCTGACCATCTGGCTCCAGAGCTTGCATTCTCAGCCAGTGTACTGCACTGCACACTTGAATTCAGCCCAAATCTTAAATGGACTATAAGCCTCCTCTCAGTGTGTTTAAGCCCCAAGGTACTCTGGTCCCCGCAAGCCCCGCTTTCCTCTCTGCCTCCCTTTGTCTCTCCTTTTTCCTAAGGGACAGTCTCCGGGTACCTGGTGCCCTCTGTCCTCCCACTCTGGGACCACCCTGCATGGCTGCCATCCTGCGATTCCCCTTCCCCACTGTCCCAGGAGTTCCCTTTTCATCTCCCCACATGGGGCTGATGCCTTTTCCAAGACTCCGTGTCTTCCTCTTTCTTCGTTCACCACTTGCTTGGGTCATGGGAGGTAAAACTGGAGTCCCAGAATGTCTGAGGATGTCTTCATTCTACTCTGACACCCGACTAGAGAGTGGGGCTATCAGGCCGATGCCCACGAGTCCTGAGCCACGCCGACTCCCGGTCTCAGATGAGTCCTCCCCCTGGAGACCCAGCTTCTCACTGTCCTTCCACCTGTATCCTTTCACTACTGAGCCGGGGACTCATCCACCTGGAATCTCACGCCCTTCAGTTCTGGGAAATTTCTTTGAAAACTTTTTTTATAATTTCCTCTCTTCTCTTTCTGGGAATTCTTTTTATTCTAATGCTGTACCTCCTGGACGAATCCTCTCATTCTTATCACTTCTATTTTCTAAATCTCTTGTTTCTTCTTTTTTACTTTCTGGGAGATTTTTCTAAAATCTCTGTCCTTTCTATCCATGTTTTCATTTCTACTGTCATCTGTTTTAATTTCCAAAGACTTTTTTTATTCTTTTGTTCATGCACAAGGCTTTCTCCTCACTGGAAGGAGAAGGTTATCGTTTGTTTTCACTTCCTCCTGTGCCATGCACTGTCGCTGTTTCTCTGCTGTTCCTTTTTTCCTCTTTAATCTGGTCTCTGACACTGTCCATCCTGGAAACCATTCCTGAACCTTGAGAATTCTTGTCTGTCTGCTCATATCTAAGAGTGAGGCATACAAAGCTGATTGGATGCTCTGGTGCAGGGGTCTATCAGATGGTGAAGGTCCGCATAGTAGAACCTGGAGGGGGACATCTCACAGGCCCTTTCCTTTGGGCTGGTTGTCCCAGTGTGTGAGTGGCTGTCAGCATTCGTGGAGTGGGTAGGGTAAGGGCACTAGGCTTCTACCACTCAGGATGGAGTCTCTTCCTCGGTCTCCCTGGTCTCAGAACTGGGCCCTCACGCTGGGCTCTGTCTGGCAGCTCTGGTTCAGCATCTCCAGAGAATTCACCTCCCATGCTCTGTCACCCGAGGGAGCTGCCTGGCCTTGCAGAGTCAGGGAGGAAACAAAGGGGGAAAGGAAGGTACATCCCATGGAGACTCTCAGCCAGTTCTCCTGACTTCAGCCTTATCTGCACTCCCACATTCAGAGGCATCTGTAGCTCCATTAAAAAATATAACAGCTTTATTTATTTTTTACTTTTTAAAAAATATTTTCAACTATTATTTTAGATTTAGGGGGTACACATGCAGGTTTGTATATTGTGTGACGCTGAGGTTTGGGTTACACTTGATCCCATCACCCAGGTCCTGAACATAGCAACCAACAGTTAGCTTTTCAACCGTTGTCCCCTCCCTCCTCCCCTCCCCCCGTGGTCCCCAGTGTCTACTGTTGCCATCTTTACGTCCATGAGTACCCAGTGAACATAAAGCTTTACCGAGGTGTAATTCACATACTATACAATCCACTTACTTCAAGCATACAGCTTAACGGTTTTCTGTATATTCACAGAGTAGTGCAGCCATCATCACAGTCAGTTTCCGACCATTTTCATCTCTCCAAAGAGAGATCATGTACCTATTAGGCTGCTGCAATTCTGGAGGCTGCTATTACTGAATGTGAATCAGCGCACTTCTGAGCTCACCCTTGTCAGCCTCAGTTCCAGCTTTTTCTAGTCTGCTAAATTAGCGACCTCTTTTCCACTTGCCATCCGGCTTCTACGCTCCTGTTGCTGCTGCCTCACCTTTATCTTGATCTGTGTGGGTTACAACTTTGAAACCCTGCTGTCATTTTGGGTGCATGTGCTTGTTCACACCACCTTTTTAAAATGGGAGCTCCCTGGTTTCTCTGAAATCATTCTACTTTCTAGCAAGAACGAGAGTTCCAGGCCTGTCTTGGATGACTCCTGCCCTAAGACGGGGTCACCTCCTTTCCTTTCAATAGATGACAATGCCCAGACCAATACCTAGGTGCTGCGTGTGGGGCCCGATGGTCCCACGTAAGGGCTGCTTCTGGGCAGGGCCACCGTGCTGGCCTGCCTGGGGACAGGGCTGACTGGGCTTCTCTTTGGGATCATGAATTCACTACTGACATTTCCAATTTAAAGCGAACATCAACATGTGCTTCAAAATGTTATTCCAGGTGAACATGCAGATGTATTTTTTCTGCCCATGGCTACTTCACTGTCTATCCCTTCCCTGCCCATCATTATCCTTCCTTCTCTTTTGTGACGCTTGCATGCCTCCATGTCCATTCGGCTGGGGTCCCTCTGATGACCCTGTTCTCTCTGCCCTGAATTAGAGACTGGTGGCTATAAAATGCGGAGCATGTCGCCACCACAGGGCCTTCTTCTCATGGTGCCCTCTCCTTTGACTTTCTTCTTCTGGCTTTTCCCATGGGTGGCTGCTCAACATTCAGGTCGTCTCAGCTCAAATGTCACCTCCCCCAGGAGGCCTGTCCTGATCACCTCCCTGCCAAGGGAGCCCGTCCTTGCCCAGGCACACCCTCCGCACCTGGGTGTTTCCTCACAGTGCAGCTAACTTTCTATATGATGTTGTTTTCGTCTTTGCCATCCTTCTTCCCCACTGGAATGCAAGCTCTGCACAACTGAATTCCTGGTATTCTTAAAAGTGACTGGCACACAACTGGCACTCAATATATATTTGTTGAAGAAACAAATCAGAGGCAGAGACAATGTGCAAAGACAGGGCCTCCTGCCCAGGTCACTGTCTTGTGACTATGCGATGTGGTTCCCAGGGGAATAGAAATCCAAGTCCAAGGCCTAAGGGAGGAAGGCATAGTGAAGACACACAAAAACGTCACATACTTGAGACTCAGCTTCCAGCAAATGAAACACCTAAGTCCAATTCCCTGTCACATTTCTCTGTGCCAGTTTCTGGCAAAGAAGTGAAACTCACAAGTTGATGGAAGGCTTGCGGGCAGTGCCCTTCCTGCTAGGTCAACTGCCAAAGAGAGGAGTGCAGGAGAAGGCAGGGCCCGCTGTCCCCGAGCTGCCAGCTTTGTGAACAGAGCCCTGACTGCCGCCTGGCCATCCTAAGGGCTAAGGATGCAGACGAGGCTGTGACTCACCCCTGGCTCCCTCATCCTTCATCAGGGAAGAAGGGAACATCACCCTAACTCATGGCCCATGACTTAATTTGAGGTCAAGATGAAAGCTATTCAAAGCAACATCTTCTAAAAACTGGAAACGCAGATTTTAAGACAATTCCACAAAGCCATAAGAAATTCTCCATGTATTTAAATAAGCACATTCTCAGAAAACGATGAAGATAAATGCACGCTCTAGGAGAAACCAGTCCCTTTCCCACTAACCCTACAGCGCCAGGCCCTTCATCCTTTTCTTCTTTTCATTTTGAGGCTTCAAAGCAGCCTTCTGCTCACCTACTCAGTTTGGAGTCAAAACCTGCGACTCGCCTGACTCAGAGCGTACTGTCCTCCCTCTTGCAGGTGTCCCGTCCCTGATGAGGGCTCTGGCCAAGCTCATCTTTGGTACCTGAGTTCCCTGCTCTCCCAGCTTGGTCAGAAGAGAAAGAAACCACCTGAGTAGCACAAGAAAATATCGTCTCCTTTATTGTTCCCACATGCTGTTTCATGTCCCATATCTTTTTTAAAAAATCCTACATTTTTAGGAAAAACTGAGCAATAACAAATGCCAGTGTCTTTTCAGGACAGAAGGGAGCTCAGAGAGATCCCCTTTCCCAACCCTTCCCCAAGTCAAAAGTCCCACTACTTCCCCCTTGGGGAGATCAAAATGACTTTTTTCCCTTAGCTTTCTCGTTGCTTCTCAGGATTTGGGGAAATTTACTGTAATGTTTTCCTGTGGCAATGGGCTCCCTCATAGGACCTGCTTCCCCTAGAGTCTCGGTAGTGCTTCTGGGTCACAAACTGCAGACTGTGACCCAGAAGTAGGTCACGAGATCAATTTAATGGGGCATGACCAGCATTCGAAAAGGGACAGAATGGAATAGAGAGTATCAGAATATAAGGTGTGCTCATGGGCTGCGCACAGTGGCTCACACATGTAATCCTAACACTTTGTGAGGTTGAGGCAGGCAGATTGCATGAGCCCAGGAGCTCAAGACCAGCCTGGGCAACATGGTGAAATCCTGTCTCTACAAAATATACAGAAATTAGCCGGGAGTAGTGGCACACACCTGTGGTGCCAGCTACTCAGGAGGCTGAGGTAGAAGGATTGCTTGAGCCTGGGGAGGTCGAGGCTGCAGTGAGCCATGATCGTGCCACTGCACTGCAGCCTAGGTGACTGAGTGAGACCCTGTCTCCAAACAAAAACCAACGGCAAAAAAGATGCGTTCATGAAACTTTTATTTCAGGGGTGTAAGTGCTGTCTCTCATGTAAAATGTAGTTCTTACTACATGAAACAATAAAATCCCTTAAAGCCATATTTAGCCATCAGCATCTAGTTGATAGGATTTCTTTATAAATGAACCAACATTTAACCCAGAAAAAACATACTACTGAATGAATAACGGTATCCAACATTTAAATAGGATATAAAACAGGCTAACACAGAAAGAGAAAGGGGAGTTTTTGGCGACCACCGACAATATGTTGTGTTAGCTAGGAGGAGAAAAGTGACTGCCACCCGCCAGCCCTCCCCACCAGGAACCTACAGTCCAACCAGGAGAAGAGCTGCTGCCAGTCCAACTTCTGTAGCTTCAAAAGGACCCCAGAAGAAGGGAGTGGCAGAGCCACAGACATAGAAGTGACAGGTGCACAAATTGATGGACAGTATGCAGAAGATTTCCCAGCTGATTCAGTATCCTTCAGGACACAGGGCATATTTTTTGTGAACATTCTCAAGGGCAGTACACCCTTACTTTCTGAGCAGGTGACTCTGTTCTAGGGAATGGCCACAAGTCACTCGGGGCTGTTCTGCTGGACTAAGAATGGTCATATACGTGGCACTTTGAACGCCTTATGCAGGCCGTCATCAGGCTGCTGCCTAGAATGGGTTTGCAGACAGATTCAAGTCTTGCAGCACAACCTCAGCTTGTCTTTGTGGAGTGAGGGCAGCGTTGCTGGCACTGGACGGACGGTGCTCTGTGGCACAGTACACACAGGCGTTTGGATGTAGTATGGATATTTTGTACTTAGTAATTTTGCCTGCTTAACAGACACTACAACTTCTGTATGATAAAATGAAAGGAACCACAAGGATGACAGGCCAGACTGTGATGTGCAAAGGTCCACACAGAACAGCTTCATCCTTCCGTCGACCCTGATGAGCATGACACAAACTCAACCCAACCATCCAGAGCCCACATGTTGAGGTGGCCAAGAGAAGGACTTGGGAGCAGGCGGCTCTGTTCTGACAGATATCTCACCTCTCCACACCTCCATTTCGTCATCTGTAAAATGGAAATGATACTAGAGCTAACTTCACAGGGCTCTGGTGAAGATTCTGTGGTTTCATAAGCATATTTAGGTTGACTTCCGGCACACAGTTAACACTATATTAGGGTTGATTGCTATAGTCATGTTAATCAGCATTTTTTTTCTTGAGACAGAGTCTCGCTCTGTTGCCCAGGCTGGAGTGCAGTGGTGCAATCTGGGCTCACTGCAATCTCCGCCGCCTGGGTTCAAGCGATTCTCCTGCCTCAGTAGCTGGGACTACAGGCACGCACCACCATGCCAGGCTAATTTTTTTGTATTTTTTTTTTAATTTAGTAGAGATGGGGTTTTACCGTGTTAGCCAGGATGGTCTTGATCTCCTGACCTCATGATCCGCCCACCTCAGCCTCCCAAAGTGCTGGGATTACAGGCATGAGCCACTGCACACCTGGCCGTTAATCAGCATTTTTAAATTAAATGTCTGGATTTGAAAGACGACCAAGGATCCACAAAGGCTTAACGATAATCTAATTGGAATTATCTGCCTATAAAGAGTGGACCAAGATGCCTAAAATGTAGTTTCCAACTACATTTTCCAACACCATCAGAAAGCAGTATTGTAATCTAGTGTGTTGGAAACCCACTAGATTACAATACTGCTTTCTGATGGTGTTGGAGAAACATAAAGTGCCGATTTAGGATTATATTCCGGAATTCACTTTCATTAAGCCATTCGAATTATTGGAGACCTGGGGATAAACAAGACATGCCATCACTCTGGCCTCGAGGTGCACGATGGAGGACTTGGGTGCACAGATGGCATCACGCCATGGAGGAACGCAAGGTCGGAGATGGCCCAGATGCTAAGGGACTGCCCCACTTAATGACATGCCTTCTGAAGGCAGCGAGAGTGAGAGCACTGTCTTTGTTGGACCACGTGCTGCTTGTGCCTGCACTGCGGCAGGACTGGCCAGGGCTTGTTTTCGGTATTACGATTTCCTTCTTAACTGTGAAATAAAATGTGCTATATTTACAGAGTGTACACCTACAGACAGGGTGGATATTTTTATGCCAAGAGAAAGCTCAAAAGGAGGGTTGGGAAAGGGAGGATGATTGATATTGAGAAAAATGTTGCAATGATCAAGATGAGAAATAAGTAGGGTCTGCCAGCCAAAACCAGTTTCTACTACATCAGAGTAATTGTCTCTTCCCAGACATAGCATATGACATGAAAATGCACCAACAGAAAATAAGCTGCTTCTCTCGGGAATAATGTCGTGAGAGTCACTGAAAGTTCACGCGAATCTCAGAGACTGCCCATAAAAGCTTAGTTTCACACTTCGTCCCATGTGGAAACTACAGCCTGTGCTGCATGACAAACGAGTTTTATGAGAGTACTTCTGATTTTTAAGAAGGCTATTTGGCTTCATAACAGGGCAGCTTCCTAAAAGCACCAGCAATGTCGCTTTTACATATTGCATGTACCAGGCAGGCCCCGTAATCATCAGGCTGCATTTAAATCTGGTAAAACATTATGCGGGTGACAAACTTTGACAAGAGCAATCGGGAGAAACTGCAAGGGCAAGAATTTCTCACTCAAAGAGATCATTTTAAGCATGTTCTAAAAATCAGTCTGACTGTTACACTCCAGGCATGACAACAAAGACCAAGGGAGAGGAAGACACTATGGGTGTCCCTGCTCATGGTGCCATTCACGGCCTACGTGCTTATTTACAAGCTTCTCCTACACATGGGCATTGAGGCCAGTTTCAGAAGGCCAAGGTCTCGGTGGGAGCGCCCAGTGACCCTGGTGATGCTTTTCCTGTGATTTCTGTTTCTTTGGCAGGACCTCGCATGGTCATGAGAGGACACTTAGTGACCCAATAGCCTGGGTTCCATGTTGGTTTCTTCACGGACTCCCTTAGTGACTTCAGGCAACACGTTCAATTCCATTTGCCATTTACTTCTCTTGCTACGGAGCCCACTTCAGAGGATTCAATGAGCGAATACAACCCAGGTGCTTGGATCAGTGCCTGCCATACTGTCAGCACTACTGGTTGCTATTTTCACTGGTAAAGCAGACACGTGACTTCACACTTGACACCGTCTATCAGGATGATTTGTGTTGCTCCAAGGCTTTAGGTCTAGGATCAGTGACAGAACCCCAGAAGCAGTGGGGTTAACAAGGGTGACCAACGTCCCCTGCCCACTGTCACTCACGTGGCCCATGCCTGCTCCTGCAGATGCCATTCCCCAGTCATCATGGCCACTCCCTGTGGGGTTGGCTGCTGCCTGCTTCTCCCCCACCAGATTCCTCTGCCCTGCATGGGCTGCCTCACTGGGGGTTCTCACTGTCCATCCCGAACAAGCTGTGGAGTTGCTTGCTCCGGCCTGGCTGGTCAGCTCCCCAGCTGCCCTGCCCAGCCTATCTAGGTGTATGTTCTGTGACAAAGGCAGGATGCCACTTTCTCTGAAGACTGGATTCTTCTTTAACTTGGACACAGTGGGATTTCAAAAGTGGCTCTCAGATTTCGCTATTGCCGTGACTTCTAAGCATTGACTCTGGCAGTGAGAGGTTGCCTCCTGATAAGAGCACGGTACCCAAGTCAAACTGCCAACATTTAAATCCTGTTTGTGGGATCTTGGGGACTTACTTCTTCAAGCCCCAGTGAACCCACTTGAAAAATGACAACAACAGTAGCTCGCTGTGGCAAGGATGGAGTTAATATATGCAGAAGGCTTTTCACAGTGCCTGGTAGAGAGCAGAAGCTCAGTCTAGACCCTGCGCAGATGGTCACACCAAGAACGAGAGGCGCGACGGCTTTCTTCCCCAGAAGTGGGTGGGCTCTTTCCTCCACCCTTGTCCCCTGTTCATTCAACTTCAGGGCCTCTCTGGATGCATGTATCATTATGTATTGCTGCCCTGGAAATCCTGCATTCACAAGTTGCAAACTTCTCTGCGTGTTCATAAAATGCCTTGCCGAACAGAATGATGCCACATAAATGCCACATAGTGATAAGCAAGAGTTTTTCTGTGGATTGGTAACAAGACTAAGTGTTACTAGACATCTATTCAGGGCTGAAAACCAGGAGCAGTCATGGTCTAATAAAACACACCTATCAGTTCCCAAACAAGTGGCAACAGAAATCAGGGACGACCCGCACCCTGCTGTGAATGGGAATGCAACGAATGACGTATTTACAAGTAGGACTCCAAAACCATCAGGTGCTTCAATTCGGTTCTGCCTGAACTGCTGGTGGCCAGTCTGGATAGCAGTTTTTATTGTGATAAATGTGGACAGACTAGGTATTTTTGGGACTCTAGACAGCGGTGTCTCAACGGCACCAACATGGAGGCACACACATTCGCAGCATCAGCTGTGCTGTCCCCCTTCTCCCTGTGCTTCCGAGACAGATGATCAAACGGACACAGCCTTCTATTTGGGTCCCTTCCTAGTGTGGTGATCCCATGCAGGAACCGAGGGCTGCTTCTGGCCTGTTTTCCAGAATCACATCCAGGGCGGGGCAGGCCAGGAAGATGCCCCACCTGCTACTCGTAATGTGCAGTAGGAAGTAGGTTTTGTGTAAAACAAAAATAGAAACACGGCAATAAAAGACACTATCTCACGGTCCTTCTGCCATTTCTTCCCTTCTAGGGTTAGGAAATGGTATTTCTACCAAGGGCTGACTTTCTGTGCAAAGTCAAGGGAGGCTGCTTTGAATTTCTGTGTCTCGTTTTCCTAACCCCTCCGCCATCAGTCCCTGCCTCCCTAACTGCATTTAAAAAGCCCTCATACATTCACCTTCTGGGGTCTCGGAGGAGGTACTGGTCCTGCTGTGCCTCTCCCTCCAGCCCAGCTTGTTCACTGCCCCGGCCCCAGCTCTGCTCCCTGTGTTCTGGCCATGTCTACCGTTTCATCCATGTCTTCCACATCTGCTTTAAATTCCAAGTGGGCTGGGACCCTGTTTGATAGTCTCTTCTACACAAGTCCCAAGTACGCCATCAGTACGTACTTTCTGATAGATTTTAAAACACCCAAGCTTGACCTGCATGTAATGTTTTCACTGTATCATAGAAAAATAATATTTCAAGGCTGGATAGAACCTCGGATTTCCTGTGCCAACCTCCCCTCTTACAGAGGACGAGACCAAGGCTGGGGGTTGAGGGGTGACCTATCCCAGGTCACATAATCAGCAAAGGTCCAAGGGTGGAAGTCCGGCCCTCAGGTCACTGGCAAACCCTCCAAGGTCCTGCCAGTGGCTGCCCAGTTCAAATAAACGGGAAACCAGCATTTGTAAGCCAGGTGACAGAGCCCTCCTGAATCACAGATGCTGCCTGGGAGGCTGCTTAAAACTCACTGGCAGGCATATACTAGCACACACACCAGTGCTCTGCGATTGTGTCCACCCAAATGAGCTGCTTATCTACTTTTATGAATTCGAGGTTCGAATTGTGAGTGCTTTTGAAAACTCCAGAGTAGTAGCAATGCTTCCTGGATGACTCTGACTGAGTTCATGTACCCCCAGCCATGGTATGTATATGTAGATGCAGTTCCATGAATAGAGAAAGAATACCAGGTTTAAATGTGGCTCTTAAATTGCCACTCTAACGAGCAGTTAGAGGTTGGCTCCTGAGACAAATAAAAAGGAGAGATTTTCCAATTCTAAGTTCTCACACCACTGAATAACTTCGCTGCTCCTCAACTGGTTTGGAGTTTGACTTGAGGCCAGCACTAAATACAAATGGCTCATTTTTCAAATCAATCTTGATCCAGAGACATACAGGTCGACCTTGGGAAAGCAAGGTCAGTGCTGTGTGCCAACGGGGTTGTGACATCTGTAAGGAGATGATCACCATCTTTAGCCAACCTCCCATCTGTCAGCTCAAGTCTATCAACTGTTTCTTCCCTTGCTTTGTTTTGCTTTGTGAGGAGAATACTCCTTTTTACCTCAGGACAAACCAATGATATGTCATCCACAGACATCCTAACGGGATAATCTGTGTGTCACAGACTATAGCGCAAGTATTTTCCAGTTAGCTAAATGAGGATTAATGAACAGATACTCAGCAAACCTTTGGGGGAGACACAGACAACCTCTGGAATGGGCAGGTCATCAAACTCCAAGAAGCCCACATAGCATGCGTTTATAAATGGCCATTTCGAACTACTTCAGAGGCGTCATTTTCAAGTTTGGCCATCCAAGAGAAATGTTTTCTATGTCTACATTTTTCTAAAAAGTGAAGGTTTAGAAAAACAAGCTTCGAAAGTTAATTACATGATGGTCCCAATCTTTTGGGGTGGATTACAGAACTTAGAAGCGTGTGAAAGGTATGTGGTTCAAGTGAGTGCAACTTTCTCTGCCTCAGCCGACTGTCACTGGGGAACTGGTCAGGCAGACACACGCCAAGGATGGAAGGTGGGGAGAAAGTGGTGGTGCTATCTGTGGCATGTGCTCTGTTCGGTGGGGCCTACTTCAGAAAATGCAGCTGCAACACTTCTGAGGTGCTAAAGCAAATTGTTATAATGTCACTGCCTACGGTACTGTGGAGGCTTTATAGCCACAGAGTGCCCATAGTCTCTGGAAGTCAGTCTGCATTCTTACATAAACTCTTTCCCCCCCAGCAAACTCCATTCTCCACAGAAAAAGGCCTTTCAATAATGAACAGCCGTCTGTTCCACAGAGCACAGGAAAAACATGATAAACCAAGTCACACAGCCTTGGCTGTAAACATATTCTTACACAAGATTTCTACAACTCCATATAAACAAAAAAACAAGCTATTAACCACTTGCAGAACAACAAAAAAAATGCATTGAGTTTCCTGCAATTAAGCTGCAATGTTTTACAGTGCAATTTTATTTATAACTGAAAGAGAGTAAATAAATAAATATATAAAACATCGAACAGACCCCTCCCGCCAAAGGCTTTTTCTGCAAATTAACTTTGCAGTAATAAAACCTGTGCCAGCTGGAATCTTTCCCCTGTGCTCTGTGGCGTGGGTAGCCCAAGCAGGTATATAGCCGAGAAGAAAACACAGTAGGGCATTTTCTACCTTCAGCCAGGGGATGTTAACCGAACTTTGGCAAGTGTTTAAAGATTTCTCTCTCCATGTTCAAGAAAGAATTAAAAGCAGTTGAGCTGGGGAAAATGAACATCTGTTACTTACTTACACTCACAACCACAATGAAAAACATTCACAACTAAAGTGATTTTGCTTCCCTGCTAGTTAGATCTGTAATCTTGGGTTAAAAATATAAATGCGGAGGCTCCTTATTGTCTTTGGGGCTTTCTTCTTCGGGCTGCTTGTAAAAAAGGTAGTTTACTTGGGGTTGATTTTTTTTTTTTCCCGTTGGAATAACAATATCAGGAAACAGGTCTGCATAAAAAGATAGGAGATGACAACAAAAAGTACCTACGCAATGGAGCCTTGTTTTATGAAGCTATGAACCAGTAGTCAATAAGTGTTTTATATTTGGGAGTTAAATACACTTTACAGCTGTGTAAAAAACCAGAGCCATTTTGGGCCAAACATAAACATTCCAGCGTTCACAAGGTTTACTTATATTAAGCGACAGGGCAGGTTTCTATCAACTGGGAGGGATTTGTGTGTAATGCATGACAGCGCTGAAAAGCCTTTCACATCAAGTCATTTCCTGTCTAACATGCAGAAATTTCATCAAGAAAATCAAATCTATTTCCGACAAGGTCTTCATACGTTCCCCCGGGCTAATGAGATAACCTCCTAACTGATAGGCCAGGCTCTAGTCTCTCGGCCCTCCAATCCATCCTCTTTCAGCTGCCACATTCAACCTTCCTCCGAAGAGCTGCAATCCATAACATTGCTCTTCTTCGATTGCATTAGTTACTTTGTTTATTAAAAATGGCTCCGCTGCCAACTCTATTATACACAAATTCCTTAGCCTGGCATTTAAGGTCCTTATATCTACGCATATGCTTCACGAACGCAACACATCAGTTCACTGGTGTGGAATGGGTCCCCAGCCATGCCCTGGCTGTCTGTTTAGGTTTTTCTGGCTTGAAATACACAACACTCAACCTACCCTACCCTTTCCTGCACTCATCCTTGCAAATCTCTCAAATGCTACTTCCCCCAGGTCATCGTTGATTGAATTGTTCCCAGTAGAGGTGACTACTACCCTCTTTAACCGTGATGGTATGTCACTGAAGGCACTGTGGTTCAGAGTCTCCTAGGAGCTTTATTTACACCCTTGTCTTCCTCTGTGACTTCACTGCCACCTCTCTGAGGGCGGCTCATCTTTGTGTACCCACTCAGTGCTGGGTCTTTGAGGAACAGCCATGACGGCCCGTTGCTTGTATTTCTCTTTTCTAGGGAGTTGGTGGAACTCTCTAGAAGAGAGAAATACAAACAACGGGCCGTCATGGCTGTTCCCTGACTCCACTCTGATATGCTGCTGAGAAGGCAGACTGAGACACTGATGCAATTATCATATGGACTAAAAACAATCAGACTTCCACCAGTATCATGTATAATTCGGTCAAACAGATTTGCCAGGCATGCGTTCTAATTGGAATGGCCATCATAATTAGTCCTTGGTCAGGCCAAGAAGCAATTAATTTGTAACTCGTTAACACTGGTTTGAAGGAATCTTAAACCATGGTGGGAATGAGTCCATCTCCAGCGGGGCCCAGTGCCTTGCTGCTGAAGGTCCGAGGTCACTGCTCACAAAGGCTGGCTCAGCCTTGGAATGCATCCATGGGCTCTCGCCAGCCCTGGCCCTGATCCCACACCACAGAACGCATGTGGGTGAAGGAGCTGAGGCTGGGAAAATCCCCAGGGAGGGGGCACAAGACTGTGATGTCCTTACCAGAACATGAGGCTTTTTCTGAGGTTCTGGAAAATAAGTCTGGACAGTTTTCTTTCAAAGTGGTACTGGCTCAGCACACCTCTGCCCTCCTTTGCCATCCCCTCAGGAACAAAAACCAGAAGTTCAGAGGGAGCTGTCATGTTATTCCTGGCCCAACAAGAGCAGGAAGTACCATAAATCTCTCAAGACAGCCTAGGCTTATGGGATTTCCAGAACCAATCTGTCAATTTATGAGAATCAGATCATTCATTCAGACATCCAAGCCTTAGATCCTTATAAAAACATTAACATGCAGGACATTCCTGTCACTTAGGAAAACATTATTCTTTCAAAGTTCCTCCCATAGAACACACCCAACATCTAGGGGAAAACAGCAAAGAAGCATGGCCTTAATCAGGCCAATCCTTGAACCTTTAATCTCAGAATGACTCATCTGGGGAAATCGCTAGCGGCCTGCTGGGCAATGATCGATGAGGGCTGGCGTGGCCCCTGGGCAGTAAGGCTGGTCAACAGCCTTTGGGATCATCAAGCCTGGCCCCCAGCAAACACAAAACAGAGCAGTGGCTTACAAACACTACCCACAGATGATATTGCACTGGCGGTGCTAGAGCGCCAGGAGCTGCAGAAAGGACCAGAGGCCCAGGCTCTACCCCCTGGAATTTGACTTGCTAAATTTGGGGTGGGTCCCAGAGAGCTGTATTTTGAAGTTCACTGGGAAAAGTGTGGGAACTACTGAAATACCATATATTGTGACAGAAGTGGTCAGTGATTTAAGACTATGTCTTGATTCTAAAAGAAAGTCCTTGACTGTAGACTGCCCCTGAAAACGGGCTCGTCTCCCATCTGTGCAAGAAATGGTCAGGCCTCCACTCGGCTGCATGGGAGTCTTCTCTCTCTCTTTCTCTCTCTCAGTCTCATCCAACTCCTTTCGGCTCTACCTCCAAAACATCCCGAGTTCATCCACACCTCCCCACTGTGATCCTCGTCCTGGCCTCACACTGCTTTCCTCTCTCCTCTGCACGGCTGGAATAGGGCCTCCTTTTAGCCATTTTCACAATCCCAACAGTCATTCATCAGTCAGAATAACCTTTTAAAAATGTGAAGCACGCCATGACATTCCCCCATTTAAAACCCTCCCTTGACTTCCCCTCACACATAGCAAAAAGTGCCAACTCCTGTCATCTAGGAATGTTTCCCCCACCCCACCCACAGGAATCAGCCAGCCTCAACCAGTTTCTTCTCTTCATCTAAGACATACCCATCCTTAAAGCTCTGACTGGGGATCACCACTTCCAAGAAGTCTCCTGACTCTTCAACCCAGTCTGGGTTAGGCAAGTGCTTGCCCTGTGTAGGCGCCAAGCTCATCCCTATCAGAAAACTCTCCACCCCATGTGAATCTTACCGTCCGTCTCCCCACTGGTCGTCTCTGGGCTACTGGGGTTCTGTCTTTTATCTCTGTACATTCATTGGGTACACAGTAGGCACTCAGATGTTTCTTCAGTATATTAACAAGAAGACCTCTCCTAGTTATACCTGGAAAACTAGTAATTATCCTAGGAGCTGAACTGAATGTTATGGAAGGACACAAAGGAATCACATTTCCTGTGTTCTACTTCCAGTCATTCCTAATTCCTCAGAGGCAGCAGAGGAGAGCACTCAGGAGTTGGTGCTGCAGCAAGGCAGCCCTGGGTTAAGATCCAGGCACCAAAATTTCCTAGCAGTGTGGCCTGGGGCATGTTGCCTAATGTCTCTTACCTTCTGGTCTACATTTACATAGAAAATGGGTATGCAAGTGACTTGGTTAGCCAAGTGCCAGTACATCCTGAGTGTCCCCACATAGTAACTCACAGTGCTGTTCTTACTTTAGGGGGCTAACCTTCTAATGCCTCCGGCCAAGGTGGAGTGGAAGGGATAGAGCATCTCTTTTCAGCCTGCTTCCAGAACTGTGTTATCTAATAAGGCATAACTCCTGATTTGTTTTCCTCTTTAGGTAATCTTGATTTTTAATATTTCTGAAAAGTCAACTCTACTGGACTCTAGAATGGCTTTGGTCATCTGTTTCCACCTTGACTCTTAGAAGAGCATCTGATGGGACCTGGAGGGGCACACTCTCCCGTTCTGCCCTTCTCCCTCCAGAGCACACCTCTCCATTTCCCATCCCATTAACACCACTGGCATCACAGCTGCTAGGATTTTGCTAAGCACTTAAAGCAGAAAGAGGACTGGATTAGAATTCTGAATCCTTTTAATCTCTCTCTAGGTAAGTTTTGCCAGCCTAGTTTCTTAAAATGGCAAGTATTAAACTGCTTTTACCTCACTAATAAATAATTAGCTTTGGCAAGCAAGAAAGTAAAAGGTATGGCTGGATCTTTCTTAAAAATAAAATCCCAGATAGCAGACTAGGTATAAAATGCAAGGAGATGGTAAGATCATTTGGATTCAAATAAAGCAGAAATCATGAGCTGAGTGTCCTTCCTCAGAGGATGGAACTGAGTGGGAGAGTTTCCATTACTCTCCCTGGAGAGAGGTCTGTGCGCTGGTGGGAAGCGGGGGTTTCCACAATGAGTGCTCTATACTTGAATGCCCTTAAAGACTAGAGGTAGTCTTTTCTGTTGCTGCTTTGTAGCTTGGAAATCCAGTTAGTGATGACTTTATGGGTTTGTATGGTCTAGACAAGAGGGTTACTCTTTGGTGAAATTGCTCCTTGGGGAGGTGACTGTGAAAAATTCCCATATAACTAATTAGCATTCAGAAGGGCAGGCTACTGAGAGGGCGCTACACTTTGGCAGAGGCTGCTGCTGGAAAGCCTGCATCCCCAGCTTTATCGCCGGCCACATTTATTTTCTTCCCTGTCAAAACAAGGACAGGAAAGGGGAACAAGAGAGCTAGCAAGAAAAAAAACACAATTCGAGGTAATAGTGGAGAACAAAAAAATGAAGCCTGCCATGGCTCTGAATGAGAGGTCAGGCCTTCTCAGAGAAATAGGGAACACCAAACATTTTTGTTGTTGTTGTGTATGTTCTAGATAAAACATTTTCAGCTTTCTCAGCAGCTTCAGATCTTTGGAAGTGAACATGGAAAGGTACAACAGTCTCAACTGGGTATGGGGGAAAATGCTCCCCTAAATGTCAGCAAGTCACAGTTTTAAAACCCAGAGGAACTCACAACTATTTTCACCTCAGGTTTTACGGGGCCAATAGAGGTAGGTGGTTGTATGTGTTCCTTCAATACTGGGAAGAAATAACTTTCACCTACTCCAGGACTGAGCCAAGAGAAAACACCTGTCTAGAAAGCCTTGAGTTCTGGTCAGCTGACAAGCGGCCTCTATGAAGGGACGTCAGCCTGTGCTCCTGCGTCTCATATCCAAATACAAAACCTGTTCTGGCAAGTTGGCATCTTCTCCAAGGAGCCCTTGAGAGCGGCCCCACACTGCGGCTTTCCTTGCCATATGGGCTCTCAGATGATTTCGTGCTCACAGAGACATGTTTTTTTCACATCCATCTTATTTGTGGTGACACAGTTTCTTCTCCTTCCTGTTGAGTTCATCAGGGTGTGGACGGCATCTTCTCCACCTGCACTTCTCCCTGATGGCCCTCATGATGATCTTACACGCTAAGTGCTGTTATGCCTAAGATGGAATAATTGAGTATGGAAAGGGGATTATCTACCCAAAAAAGCACCATATTTTAAAAAAGCATTTTTTGAGGATCAGGCGCGGTGGCTCATGCTTATAATCCCAGCACTTTGGGAGGCTGAGGTGGGCAGATCATGAGGTCAGGAATTCGAGACCAGCCTGACCAACATGGTGAAACCCCGTCTCTACTAAAAAAATTCAAAAAAAAAAAAGTTAGCTGAGTGTGGTGGTGAGCGTCTGTAATCCCAGCTACTCAGGAGGCTGAGGCAGAAGAACTGCTTGAACCCAGGAGGCGGAGGTTGCAGTGAGCAGAGATTGCGCCACTGCACTCTAGCCTGGGCAACAGATCGAGACTCCCTCTCCAAAAAAAAAAAAAAGGCATTTTTCTTCCTCTTTGTGGTTATGCTCTAGACAGGGTCTCTGTATGCCTTCAGGTGATGCCGAGTCTGTGAGTGTGCCAGGGTCTACAGGCCCAGAGGGAATTATATAGCTATGGCTCAAGGGGGTCTCAGGAGTGAACTATGAACCTGACACAGTGTGATTACAGAAACACACTTGCTATTTTGTAATGGCTGGAATGTGACTGTGAGGAATAAGCACTAGAGTGGGAATCAGGAAGCTTGGACTGTGGTACTGTTTTACGCAAGTTAGCTACATGTCCTTGACCCTACACTTAGAAGAGATGCGCCTAGATCACTTGAAGGTTTTCAAAGTTTTTGACCATGATCCAGTGAAAAATATATTTTACATTACAACTCAGAAAACATCTCACACACACACACACACACACACAGTTTCCCCAGCTAATACTTATCCTTATGGAGTGTAATACACTCTATTTTCTGTTTTTTTTCTTGTTTTTTAAAATGCTGGTTATAACTTACCAATTAATTTCATGACCTACCAATGAGATGTGACTTCAGTTTGAAAACAGGAGCCAAGATGATCTCTACATACATTTCTTGTTTCCAAGTTCCATATGTGTAAAGATCTGATGCTATTTTATGCCATAGTATTTTTTCTTCTTTAATTGGGAGGAGTTGGGGGCAGTAATGAACTTTGTAAATTCAAGAGTGTTAAGGAAGAACAACTTACATCATGAAGCCATGGCATCACCTGCCATTCTCCCAAGAATTCTCATCTGAGTGGTAGGGCAGGGAATGGAGTCACTCTCCGGGCTCTCTGACCATCATTTTACAAGACAGCAGTAGGTGGAAACTACCCCCTTCCATCCATGTCACTAGAATCCCCGTTCTAACCACGCAACTACTACTAAAATGGTTTGCAGCGTCCCCATTCTTAAGACATACATTATTATTATTTTTACCAATCTGTTTCTCATTCTTTTGAATATTCTGAGGACATCTGTACTGAACACAAAAGACAACCAGGAAGATGAACAACATGTTACAGCAATGCTGCTACTTTGTCAATGCATAAAATGGAGGCCATTCAGAGTTCTTAACACAGAGCTCTTAACACAGAGCTCTCAGGAGTCTCTGAAATCTCTAATTCTTTTATTTCCAAAACGTATTCAGTAAGACACGCATTTTAGTTGATATTTTCACAGTGACCTTGAGGGTAAGGCAAATCTTTGAGAACGTCATTTGTCCTATGTGTATTTTCCATTTCTTCATATCAAGCATCATCTCTTTTCTGAGCCAAGATGCCCTTGAAGCTAACTAAATGTCAAACAACAGGGACCACACTACCCGTTGTGCGACATTTAGTTAGCTTCAAGGGTGTGGTTCATGGTGCCAGGATGAAGCCAAGTTAACTGGCTCGTATGAGAATTAAACCTATGACCTCAGACTTACCAACACCATGCTCCTGTCACCTGAGCTCCAGTTTGCAAGCATCGTGGACAGAGAGGGAAAATGACTATGAGGACAACAATGGAGGTATGCAGAACTGATTCTATTTGGTATCTTTTCTAAGATACCAAATGAGTTAGTATCGTTTAGTATCTAACTTCATCATGGTGAATTTTAGGTAGACTTTCGATACAATAATGGTCTAGAACTTGGTGGAATATTAGAAAGTAACCATTTAAAAGGGTGGGGGCCTGCTCAAGATATAGGGTCATAATCATGTCTCAAAAACACCATACTACATTTAGTATCTTAGAAAAGATACTAGAAGTACATTCAATTAGTATCTTAGAAAATATACTTGAATGAGAGGAACCAATGATAAATATTAATTTGACATCTAAGTAACAATATGGTTTATTAGGCTAATAAATTCAGACCACTCAAAACACTTTACAGACAAGAACCTGCAAACAGTCTGAAGGAGCCATTAATTGCCATCTTCTGGAAGATAACAAAAGAGGCAAAATGTACTGAGAAAACTTCCATTCACTTCTCAGTCCTGCCATCTTCCAAAATATACTATTATATAATAGAAAACACAAAGCAAATAGAAATTCTAGGAAGCCGTTAGATGCTATTTTTAAGAGAGACAGCTATCACGAAGATGGAGCTACTTTCAAGTTTATATACAGCATAATTCATTTTCCAGTTTACGCTGCTTGACAATTAAAGTGACAATGTTCATCAGTATGCCACAGTTATTAACTTTAGCTAAAGGTCACCCACATGGCAAAGGACAAACTTTCTAGTCCTGGCAAAACTTCCACTTTTGAGGATGCCAAGAAACACATCTTTGTTGGAAAGCAAAAAAGGGAAGGAAAAAAATCTGTTTTGGAATATTTATTACTTACTCATTTTAGAAAACAAAGCCCTATAGATTACTTACAAATGTGTTAACTAGTTGGGTGTGGTGGCTCACGCCTATAATCCCAGCACTTTGGAAGGCAGAAGTGGGTGGATCATGAGGTCAGGAGTTCGAGACCAACCTGGCCAACATGGTGAAATCCTGTCTCTACTAAAAATACAAAAATTAGCTGGGTGTGGTGGCGGGTGCCTGTAATCCCATCTACTCGGGAGGCTGAGGCAGGAGACTTGCTTGAACCTGGGAGGTGGAGGTTGCAGTGAGCTGAGATCACAACACTCCATTCCATCCTGGGTGACAGAGCAAAGCTCCCTCGGGAAAAAAAAAAAAAAAAAAATTAACTAGATTCTACTAAACTTAGAATCTAAACTCCACCCCACGCTGGAATGCAGTGGTACAATCTACCTTCACTGCAGCCTCAACCTCCCAGGCTAAGGCGATCCTCCTGCCTCAGCCTCCTGAGTAGCTGGGACCACAGGCACTTGCCACTGCACCTGGCTAATTTAAAACAAGTTATTTGCAGAGACAGGCTCTCCCTATGTTACTGTGGCTGGTCCTCAACTTCTGGGCTCAAGTGCCTCAGGCAGTCCATCTGCCCTGGCCTCCCAAAGTGCTGGGATTACAGGCATGAGCCCCTGTGCCTTGCCCAAACTTTTGATTTACTATTTACTTGGCAAGTACTGTGTATTAGTTACCAAAGGTGTATTTATGTTTCTGTAATGCATATTTATTATATAGTTATTCCAGAAATGGTTTCATTTTTCTTTGATTAAAAGAAAAAGCCAATTTTTACATTTGCAGTTACTTCATAATTTTAATTTTATGGTTTTAGTTTCCAAAAGGGGCTTATTCATCTCTGGGGAGGGGGGACCCCTCTAGGTTACGGTGCATGGCCCACAGCTGGTAGCAGTAGCCCATCTAGCCCTTCAGAACCAATGCCAGGCTAGATCCCCTTGGCAGCTCACTCATAACTGAGTTGTGACATTTTCATTTTATGCTTTTAAATATTAACCATTTGTCAAGTTTTGTTAGTCTTAAGTAAATAATTTTCCTTCACACACAGCATAGCATATTTTAAATTACATATACTGGTATTACAGAAACCAAGTGGCTTTAATTAAACACTTTTTTCGAAGAATGCTTCCTTTTAATGGCAGTGAAATACCATTCATAGCATCTAAGTGCTCTGCCAAAACTAACTTCATCATGGTGAATTTTAGGGAGACTTTCAACACAATAATGGTCCAGAACTTGGAGTATTAGAAAGTAGCCATTTAAAAGGGTGGGGGCCTGCTCAAGACACGGGGTCATGATCATGTCTCAGAAACACCATCCCACACTGACTGTCCAGCATCACTCCCGGTAACTGTGAGCATATTGCTTAGCCTGGATAACCCCAGACAGTTCTGTCTAGAGGAGGAGAGCTGAGGATGCACCAACAGAAATGCGTATCGAGGGCCTTTCCACCCCTGAATTTAAGACTCTAGGCAGCCATTTTCAAGTCCAACATTCTGATGAGACTTTTAACTCTACACAGCTTATCTTAGAAAGCTTGAAACAGATCACATGAAAAGCACCACTTTCACTTTTTGCCAGAAGTCTGCTTGACTTTTATATTTGAAAATTTTGATAATTTTGAAATAGGAATCTATTTGAAAAATAAAAATGCATCCAGTCTCAGGCTGTAAGGAAAACATCATAGCTGGTAGACAACGTCTGGGACCCACTAGCTACTTAAAATTATTCAGGGTCCCTGACAGTGATTCGTCCTTGGGCCTGTAACTATTCAGAATACTCTGGCTGCCTTTAAAAAAAAAAAAAACAAACTTCAGAATTGGGGTACTGTTATAGAAAACACAGTACATCATGACATCAGTAGATGTCAAATTCATATACAGTTGTCCCCCAACCAATTTTAGTTTCTTATGGTTAATTTTATCTATGTGTTCCACACCAAACAGCCTAATTGGCTTAGTTTAAAAAACAAACAAACAAACAAAAAAAAACCCCACTTATTCAGACTGATGGAATATGAAATAAATCTTTGATCTGATAAGATCAACCCAATTTGTTACTGCTAAATATGAATTACACCAGTCCAATTTTCCAAAGAGGAACAATGTAATTTTGGTTGCAAGGTGGCAGACAAGCACAACCAGCAGCCTCTTCGTCTCTGGTCCCAGGAAGGTTCTAGCAACCTCAGTTTCTCCCTGCCTGTCAAATACCGCTTGTTCTGAGTGCATTTCTAACACCTGACCGAAGCCCGGGACAGGAGCAGTGAGATTCTGTTCCTCGCCTTTTTAGGAAAAAACAAATTAGCTTAGTTAAAGCATTCTCAGTTTTCTGCAGGTTCTTTCTTTAATGCCGTGCAGCTGGGTGTTCCTGGGGATCATTTTATTGTTAAAACTTGAGCCACATGGAAAAGACATTAAAATAAGTTTGCTGCCGTGATACTCATGAAGATGAAAGGGCTTCTCTGATTTTAATATGCTGTGTTTTAGACTGGTGGTGGCGGGGGCGGGGGTGTGGGGAAAAGGTGTCTTTGGAAATATATGTTTGTCTGGGCTATGAATTCTTCAGGTGCTAAATCTACATCACCTTCACAGGGGAGGTATATGGCAGTCCTGGGCGTCTGTTTGTTTATTCATGTTTTCAGAAGAATCCACACCATTTTCCAGGCTTACAATATGTTGCTCTCTTTAACACTCATATTTCAGTTCTGGTTTGTGCTTCCAAAGGAAAATTACTGAGAAGTGTGCCTTGATGGATGTTGGCATATGAGCAAGCTCTGGATGTTGGCTTAAAAAGATGGCATTCTTTACTGGGGAGACGGGGTGTGACCAGCACAGTCTTAATGTGTGCTCTTTAAACAGCTTTACCTTGTGATCTTTTTTTGATATTTTTTTGGCCAATGCAGAGACCCCTGCTGGGACAAAGAAAAAGCAGCTAGGACCTAGGACCAACGCCTAACCACTAACTGTGTTTCTAGCATGAAGTGAAATACGGCTTTAAAGACCTTTGAGATTTCTTGTGGTAATTCCTCACAGTGGACATACTATTTTTTATTGAGTCTGATTAAACAACACAGTTAATAGTAGAGATGAAAGTCAGGTTTTTAACAACGTAAATGGTCAAGTGTGGTATAGGATCACTTTGCATGAATATTATAAAAATAACACAGAAACACTGAATTATTGGCTTTCTGTCAGTACAGATATTAAATCTGAGGATTTAAGTCCCTGCCCATCAGAGAAACTGGATTTACTTAGAGTTTCTGAGGATGTGCTCAACATGGACTGAACCTGGGCGGCTTTTTCTTTCTTGTAAAATTCTCAACAGAAGGAAGCATTCTTTATCTCGTGGGAAACAAAATATTTTGGATATTGGAAGACTTAGGTGCTGTAAGTTCTATCAGAAACACTTTCAGTCATTATCCAATTCTCAATGTGTCACTGGACTGAGAGTTTTGCAACCAGCTCTTCTTTTTCTTCTCTGCTCCTTCTCTCTATTTATTTAATATGTTCTGTATCTGTTTTATTTGTCCATGTACTGCTTCCGTAGTGTTCCTAGGCTAGGATAAAGAATTCCGCCTACTGTCTTTCTTCAATGAAGAGGAAATTCCGGAGATTTTAAAACTCAAACTACTGCATGTATTTACTTCATTGTTCCTAAATGAATTGTTTATAACAGAGGAAATGCTATTTGCTAGTTCAAAGAGTGACTGTAAGTTGTGGACTCCCATTCTTCATTCCTGCCTGAGCCACCACTCTTTTGTTTCAATTGAGGTAAGATTTACACACAATGAAATGCAGAAATCTTAAGTGTATACTTGTTTTTCCTGAGACAGGGTCTCACTCTGTCACCCAAGCTTGAGTGCAGTAGTGGTGCAATCACAGCTCACTGCAGCTGCTACTTCTTGGGTTCAAGCCATCCTCCCTGCCTCAGCCTCCTGAATGGCTGGGACTACAGGCATGTGCCACCACACCCAGCTTATTTTTTTATTTTTGTAGAGACAAGGTCTCACTATGATGCCCAGGGTGGTCTCAAACTCCTGGGATTGACTGATTCTCCCACCTCAGCCTCCCAAAATGCTGAGATAACAGGTGTGAGCCACTGCATTGGATAAGCGTATAATTTGATGAGCCTGATAAATGTATACATTTGTGAAACCAACATCCCAATCATGACACCGAATACATCCATCACTCAAGGAAGTTCCCTTGTCCATACCTTCCTCCTCACATTCTCAAGTTAACTATGGTTCTGGTTTCTGTCACCCCAGGTTGGCTTGCCTGTACTTGAATTGCATGAGTGCTCTTTTGTCAGGCTTCTCTTGCTCAGCATGACGTTTTTGAGATTCATCCATTTTTTTGTGTGTATCAGTACTTTCTTTTTGTTGCTAAATTATACTCCACTGTCTGGATATATCACAGTGTATGTACCCATTTGTCAGTGGATGAACTACTCATCAGTTTGGGCCTATGTGAATAAAGCTGCTATGTCCATCCTTGCACCTGTCTTTTGTGGATACATGTTTTCATTCCTCTCCGGTAAATACCTAGAGTGGAAGTGCTGGGTCAACATCACTCAGCTTTGTGGCTCTGAGGAACCTACAACACACCTGTCAGTTTCACCCTCTCTGCTGGGTAGAGTGATAATGAGATCTGCTGCCTTCTCCCCTCAGAGCAGGTTTGAGGACGTTCTCTGCTCTGCACAGGAGGGGGCAGGGGGAGTTTCAGAGACACTGTAGTCAAAACTCCCCTGGTTTTAAAGACTTTGAGATGCTCTTTAAATGGCCCTCTGACCTTGACTTAAATCTTATCAGTGGGATGTTCAGTTCTACGTATCTTAAAGGGAATCTGACATTTAAAAATATCCCAAATTGGGTGGTGCAAAGGAGTATCCCCCCAGTCCTAACTGTGATGATGGTCGGGTCTATATGGGCACATCCTTCAATAAGAGAGGGGACAAAGCTCCTTCACCAGTGTGTTTGCCTGCTGGAAACATCCAGAGCTCTGTTTCTTAGTACTCCGAGTCTCCACAGTTAAAAGGGTTACTGCTGCCTGTACTAAAATAACAAATAGGATATAAAAATAGGTAAACTTGCTACATCTTCACTTCTGCCACCCCTGGTTATAAAACAATTATCTTAAATGCTTCTGTGTTAATAATAATAGGGTCCTTTCACCCCCATTTCTAAATTGGGTTGTCCTTTCATTGTTGAGTTGCAGGAGTTCTGTACATATTATAGATATGATGCCTTTATCAGATACATGGCTTGCAAATATTTTCACCTATTCTGCCTGTCATCTCAATTTCTTGATGGTGTTCTTTAAATTACAAACTTAGTTTTAATTAAGTCCAATTTTTTTCCCCTTTGTTTCCACATATACTTTAGATACAGCGTTTGTATCCATTCTGACAAGAAAATGACCCCATCTCCTTCCTGACAATTTATCAATGTCCAGAGTGGTCATTAGCAAATATCACCTGTAACACACGTTCCTGGAATCAGCCTTCTCTGAGGTTGGTGCAGACCAAAAAAAAAAAAAACATGCACAGGCAGCTCTGGCCAGGTCTGGTGAAATACTGTCTGCCCAAAAGGGCTGGATGCAGCTTAGAGCAAAAAATGTTTTCATTTGCATGTGCCATATAGCTATTTCTAGAAACCCTAACTAACATGACAACATAAGCCATCTCCACCACTGACAGTCAATGCTTTCTGAACACATGGGGCTTATTTACTAATACAGGGTATCTTGAAAGCAGAGCAGGGATATTCCTAAGCTGATTTATTTTCTGAATTGGTATAAGTAGAACCAGCGTTAACACAGCAATTGATCCTGGCGCTATCCTTATTTAGTTAATCCTCACAGTTGGGTAAATACTGCCTCCATTATACAGATGAGGAAACTGAGGCTTGAAAAGGTTTAAGTCCATCTGCTTCTCAAGAAGCAGAACCAAGATTTGGATGGAGACCCCTTTGGTTTCAAGGGCTCTTATCACTTTACTTCTATGCCCCCAGAGTTCTGGAGGGTCACCCAGAAAACTCTAGATTTGCATACCACCTTTAGTCAACACATCCAGGTGTGCTCACTAATTCCCTAACCTGACACATTCCAGAATCATAGCATATAAAACTGTTTTCCCAAGTCACTTTCCCCCTGATCTCACCTTATTCCAACTCCTTTGGAATTAACATTTGTATTGCAACTATCTATGACATTTTATGAATGTGAATACACATCTTTTAATTGCCTTAAAACAGTGTAGAATGACCCCATGTGTATCTACAGATTGTCTTATTAACCATCTGTGCTGATAATTTAGCCCATGTGTGTATACATCATGTTGTCTATTCTATGAGCATATGTAGTCTGCTTCTACTAAGGGATTTAAGTTCTAAACCAGAAGGGCTATGCCTTATGCTTTTCTATATTCCCAATACTTGGCACAGTTCCTTATAACAAGATAGATGCCCCAAATAAATGTCATTGCAGCACTATTCACAATGGCAAAGACATGGAATCAATTTAGATGTCCATCAGTGATAGACTAGGTAAAGAAAATGTGGTACATACACACCATGGAATACTATGTACCCATAAAAAAGAATGAGATCATGTCCTTCGCAGGCACTTGAATGGAGCTGGAGGCCATTATCCTTAGGAAACTAACACAGGAACAGAAAACCAAATACTACATGTTCTTACTTGTAAGTGGCAGCTAAACGATGAGAAAGACCTAAATGATGAGAACACATGGACACATACAGGGGAATTATACACACTGAGGCCTTTTGGAGGGTGGAGGGTTAAGGGTGAGAGGAGGGAGAGGATTAGGAAAAATAACTAATGGGTACTAGGCTCAATACCTGGGTGATGAAATAATCTGGACAACTGACCCCCAGACACAAGTTTACCTATGTAACAAACCTGCATTTGTACCACTGGACTTAAAATAAAAGTTAATAATAATAATACTTGCCTTGTGTCCTATCAAGTATTAACAAGGATCAAATTAGATGGTGAATGTGAATACTTCTGTACACTATACAGTTCAAAAAAGACCTAATCTATTATGATTACAGATCACCACTGATTTGATTGTTTGTATTGACTGATTGACTGATTGATGGAGTCTCACTCTGTCACCCAGATTGGAGTATAGTGGAGCAATCGTGGCTCACTACAACCATTGCCTCCCAGGTTCAAGTGATTCTCATGCTTCAGCCTCCCGAGTAGCTGGGATTACAGGTTCACGTCAATATCCCTGGCTAATTTTTATATTTTTAGTAAAGATGGAGTTTTGCCACGTTGGCCAGACTGGTCTTGAACTCCTGACCTCAGGTGATCTGCCTGCCTTGGACTCCCAAAGTGCTGGGATTACAGGCATGAGCCACTGTGCCTGGCCCATTGGATTGTTTTCTTCAAGTCAAAATAATGTTTTGTTTGGGACTTTTTTTCTAAGTGGTATAGCTGTGAAAGAAAGAAAGAAAATCGCATTTCTTTGTTGCCATCCTCACTCCAACACTTTCAGTAGCAAGAGGAGATTAAAAATAAGTGGCTGAAGAAGATGCTGGGGAAGCAGAATGAGCCATAAGACCTGACCATGACACTCAGGCAGAGGGATAAAGGTTTTCTAGTCAATTACAAAGGAAGAGGAAAGGACAAGGATTAGAACAGAGTAATATATAAACAAACAAGCATATAAACTGCAGGCCAGGAAACAGCCTTTCAGTGACCTACAGAATGCAGGCAGAGACTAGAACAAAATCTTCTCATTCTCCAGCTACAAGAGCGAGCATTTACGTGAAAAGGGAAATGCAAATCAGACCAATAGGAAGATTTTAGGGAACACTGCTCAGGTATCATGTAGATATCCAACTCTTTAGGCAGAATTTGTTAGAAAACCAAATCACAGCCTCAGGAATTCCTAAGCAGATCACAAAATTCAGTCAGGCTGAAATATTTCACCACATCCCCCATCCCCACTGCCATTTTCCAATATTAAACAGATTAGGATTTCTCTGAGACTTCTCCTCCATTTTGTTTTTTTCTTTTGGGTAGGTAGGGAAGGTATGTTAGTTTATACTTTATTTTGGTTATCTTTTTCTCTCTGGGATTTTCCGTCCTTACTAAGCCTATTTAAGTTTATTTTCCTTTCTGAAAATAAAGGCATGAAAGAAGAGCTCACCTCAACTCCATTCAGATAGAGTTTCTAAATGCCAAGCAAATTTCTATCAGTCTGTAAGTCTGTATTGCAGAGTAATTTCCATCCTGAGGGAAAAATTAATACTATATTCTTTAAAATAATTTGCTATGCATTAATTAACTCTTGACATTTGCAGTATCTTTATAATCTGAACAATTTACTGTAAAAGCCATAAAGAAATGTTTTTTAAAAGGCCATAGCAGGAGACACAGGAATATGAAGAAAAACAATGCAGAAACTTAAATTTTATATTAACAGTCTAAATAAGAAAGCCTAAAAATTGGTTTAATTTCCTTGGGTGCCCTTCTCTGATTTAATACTTGAATTTTTCCCCCTAGAGAGTGCCAAAATATATATACAAATATTTTCCAGGAGTAACTATGTGATGCTATTAGAACCAGAAACCCAGCCAGCTCTTTCCATGGCTTCTCCATTAAGACATGAGTGAGCATCTGTTCAGTCCCACTGGATTCATCTCAGAGGCCAAGGAAACGGACTACAGTAACCTCTCTCCAGACAATGTGGAAATATGTTCAAAACTCAAGCTTGAAGGCACACAGGTATTACAATGAGATGGGCCACGTTTTAAAACAGTGCTTTCTTAACTCTGGTTGTAGGTTAGAATTATCCACCCAAAAGAGCTTTTAAAAACTCCCAAAGCCCAAGCCCCACCCACCAGCTGAATCAGAGTGGCTGAGGGTGGAGCCCAGGCAGAGGTAGATTAAAAATTTTTTCCAGGTGATTTCAACGTTCAGCCTGATTGAAAGTCACTGTTTTAAGAGATTCAGTGGGGGAGTATGGGGGAGGGTGGAGAAATTAACTAAGCTGCAGGCAGTGATAACCAAGAGAACCTGTTATCTAATGATGGACGCAAAAGCTAACAGGCCTTTGCTATAGAATGGCCCCACACCAAAGATTGGAAAGAGATCCATTAAACGTTTTAGGACCAGTAATTCTACATCTTCTAATTATATGTACTAAACTAAGTTGTTTTAATTATAAAAAGAAATACAGGCTCATTTTGGAAAACGTGGGAAAAGAAAAAGAAGAAAATAACATTTGTCTTCCTATCATATTAAGGTAGTTAACTATGGTTAACTTTTCTGAAGTAAATAATAAAATTGAGATAATGGGCCAGGCACAGTGGCTGATGCCTATAATCCCAGCACTTTGAGAGGCCAAGGCAGGAGGATCACTTGAGGTCAGGAGTTCAAGACCAGCACGGCTAACATGGCAAAACACCATCTCTACTAAAAATACAAAAATCAGCCGGGCAGTGGTGACATGTGCCTGAAGTCCCAGCTACTTGGGAAGGAGAGGCAGGAGAATCTTTAGAACCTGAGAGGCAGAGGCTGCAGTGCGCTGAGATCATGCCACTGCACTCCAGCCTTGGTGACAGAATGAGACTGTCTCAAAAAAATTGAGATCATATTGCTTATACAATTTTGAAATAGAATTTTCTCATGTAACAATATAATGTGAAAACCTTTCCTACAACATTGTGGTGAGTGGCCACAAAGCAGTCCATTAAATGGTCGTTATTTATTTATTGGTGATGGACTTTAGGTTTATTCACAGACACATGAATCCATAATTCCTTGAACTACAAAACTAAGTAAGATTTATCTGGTAAATACTGAAAGGAAAAAACAGTGGTATAATGGTAAAATGGGGCAGGGAAGGTCCTGATATGTGCCATTCGCCAATTTCATTGGTGTAAATACTCTCACCATGGCCAATTTCAAGATAACGGTTTAGCAGGTGGCTCACAAACCTGATTACTTAACAACTGGCTATCTGGAGTCAGCTAACCCTTAGAGAAACCCTGGCTAAACGAAACTGTTAAGTCCTTCTGTTATGACATGCCGTTTGAATGGTGGAAATGGAAGTTTCGATGAAGTTGAACCAAGGTTTCAGTAACTTAACATATTTTGTATTTTGAATTTGGAGGTGTCAAGTTCACACACAGTGTCAGAAAGTCTAATAAAAGTTTTTTTAAAAGTATTAATGTAATAATAATGAATGTGGATGGAAAGTATGGGTGCACTGGAAAGACCATTTTCTTTGAATAGACAGACATGGATGTGTCAAGTTAACCTTATTAAGCTTCTGTTTCTTGATATGTACATGGGAATAATAATGTCTCAGTGAGGCTGGTTTAAGATTAAATACAATGTCATAGATAAAGAATATGGTAAGTACACACAGAAAACACTCCACAAGTGCTATCTGCCTTTCCCCCTAAGTAATTATATTTTAGATGTTACTACTTTTTTTTTTTTTGAGACAATCTTGCTCTGTCGCCCAGGCTGGAGTGCAGTGGTGTGATCTTGGCTCACTGCAACCTCTGCCTCCTGGGTTCAAGCAATTGTCCTGCCTCAGCCTCCCAAGTAGCTGGGATTACAGGTGTGCACCACGACACTCAGCTAATTTTTGTATTTTTAGTAGAGATGGGGTTTTGCCATGTTGGCCAGGCTGGTTTGGAACTCCTGACCTCAGGTGATCCACCCACCTCAGCCTCCCAAAGGGATGGGATTAAAGACATGGGCCACCATGCCTGAGCGATGTTACTACTTTTAAAAAGAGAAGGATATGAATTCTCTTAACACTTCATTTTCAGATAATATTTATTTTTAAATTCCATTTCTCTATGATTTAAACCAGGGGTTGGAAAACTGTAACCTATGGCCCAACTCTGGCCTGTTTTTGTATATAAAGTTTTAGAAAAATTTTTAGTGAAATATACCATGCCCATTAATTCAGGTGGTTCCATAGCTGCTTGCATATTACAATGGCAAAGTTGAGTAGCTGAAACAGAGACTCTGCGGCCTGCAAAGCATATTTACTACGTGGACCTTCATAGAAAAAGTTTGCTGACCTATGATTTAAACTATTCTAAGCCTTTCTTAAATGAATAATTTTTCTATATATTAAAAGAAAACAAGACAAGGATAGGAAAGAAAAACAATGAGAAAAAGACATTCTTCTAGAATGTAAAAAAGGCAAAACAGGCCATAGATGGTACCCCTTGTCTGTAATCACAGAGTTTTGGGAGGCAGAGGCAGGAGGATTTTGCTTGAGGCCAAGAGTTCAAGACCACCCCGGGCAACATAGCAAGACCTCATCTCTACAAAAAAAAGTCAAAAAATTAGGTGGGCATGGTGGCATGTGCCTGTAGTCCCAGCTACACAGGAGGCTGATGTGGGAGGATCTCTTGAACCCAGGAATTTGAGGCTGCAGTTAGCAATGATAGCATCACTGCACTCCAGCCTAGGTGATAGATTAAGACCCTGTCTCTAAAAAAAAAAAGAAAAGAAAAAAAATAGCAAAACAAACACTGATTCCAAGTATACTTAAGAAATACTTGAAACTCTAGGATAAAGCTGAGCTCTATCTAATTCAGTATCGTCAAGAAGCAGACCTTAAAGAACATTTTATAAATGAAGTTCCTACAAGGTGACTATGACTTCTCAAGTGGGAATGCACCGTGAGTATGGAACTTGGAAGAGTAAATTTAAGGAGCAGAAACATGTAATTTTATAACCTAGCAATGAAAGTGACTGAAACCACATTAGTCAGGCAAAATAAGCTGATCTCTCTAACTACAGGTAAAATAACATTCCAAACATTGAAAAATGTACACAATCAAAATTGTACATGGTAGGGGTTTAAGAAACCATTTCCCCTGCTAATTTTTGATGTTTACATGGAATGTTCTTCCAGCAGCAAAAAACTTACCAATGATCTTGACAGATTGAAAATGATACATCTTTACCACAACATAAATTAATTCTCTCAATGGGAAATTGCTAAAATAGGCAAGGTGTCAGAAAGATTTCTTTAAGTCTGAAGGAAAGGAAATGATTCCATTTCTTCCAAACATTCTTACATGAAAAATAATAAACTCTCACTTTTAAACTGTCTTTATTTTCATGGGGTCCTAAGGCACCCGTTACTAATTGGGGCAGTCATAGTTATCTGGTATTGGACATGAGTCAGTCCATATTACCTCAGGTATAAAACACAGCCAGTTGGAGACTGCCCCCATAATTCATATTCTACATGAATAAATACCACAGAAATACCCAGAAAAGAGGATTGCAGAATTACACTACACTCTCTTTCATTCCTTAGATTTACAACATAAATCCCAGAAAGTCAATCTTCACAAAATAAAATACAAGGGAAACATGATGATCTATTTGAGGAAACGGACAAACGCCTAACACAAATGAACCAGTTCATCCTCTAGAAGACTGATCTTGATTCTGTTTCTAAAATACAAAGTCGAAAACCCCAGACCAAGGAGACGAACTTATTGAACACCGTGTCATACATGTGCCATGACATTTAACTTTATACAAAATCTATATAAGGGGTATTAGTGTCTTGCTCAAGGTAACACCATTTGTAAAGAAAGAAGTTCAGGCAGGAACTCTGGTTTACCTCCCATACCAATCCTGTCTTCAAAATGTTCAATCCTGATGGAACAGGGTATCTGGCAACCATGAGTCCCCTGAGATTTCCTATAGAGAAATAAGTCCCCTAATCAGAGCAACTAAGTTTGGGAAATTTACTGAATCCTCCCCTTGGAGACTAACAGTGCGTATTAAAGCCCTGAATTAAAGAAATCCATTTAACTTTGTCTAACTCATCATCTCCCCAGATTTAACAGGAAATCCCTTTCCCCAATTAGTATTGTGTGAAATTAGTATTCTGAAACATACTTTGAGAAATACTACTGTAGTCACCTTGCGCAATGGAAAATGGATGACAGAGAAATACATAAACTGTCAGAGATGATAAACAGTTTTAATCATGGCTAAGGAGATGACAGTGTGGTTCCAAGTGGCTTCTCTTTGCTCTTTGATTCAACTAAAATCTTGAATAAGACCCCCAATACCCTAGTCCTGCCTACCTCCTCAGTCTGACACTCGGCCACCTGGCCTGCTTTCAGTACTGGGGACCTGCTGGGCTTTCCCCCTCCATTGAGCCTTTGCAAAACATTCCCCCTGTGACATTGCTGCTTCTTTCCTCTTTACTTAGTTGACTCCTATTTATCTTTCAAGGGAAGCCTTTCCTGACTGGGTCAAACGCCTCTCCAGATGCCCTCATATCACAGAATTCTATATAGCACTTGTCATGATCACAGGGTTATATTTATTTGTGTATTGATTTCATTAGTGACAGTCTATATTCCCACTGGGGGAAGAGAGCTATTTCTCTGTTTCTCAGACAGCACAAAGATGAGGGACCTCTTCTACCATCTCTACTCACTCTTGCCCAAGGAGGAATGCGACTTAATGAAGCATGAACTAGGGAGGAAGGGCTGAGCACGCTCCGCTGATGGCCCAGGGTGCACTCTGGTCAGCTCCCACCCTGGGGAAAGCTGGGAAGTACAGTTTGGGAAATAAATAGAATTCTGGGAAGACATACTAGGAAGCCCAATTGTTACAGATCTAAGCTCCATTCTGCAGTTTAGCTTTATGTAGTAATACAGTTGATATTTTCTTCTTCATCTCTGACTGTTGTTTTATTTTTTAATCATTTCCACACTTGGGAGAGGAAGACTAGAGTGATCTTGTTTGGCCCCTAGAAAGCCAATGTCCTGCAACAGGTGTAAGCTCCTGAGGTTAGGGAGAAGGGCCTCTCTCTGCTCACCTCAGTAGCTCAGATTCTGGCACTTAGAAGACATTCAAAATGCTGTTTTGTGCAGGCTGGTCTTGAACTCCTGGCCTTAGGCAATCCTCCTGCCTCAGTCTCCCAAAATGCTGGGATTATATGCATGAGCCACAGCACCCAGTTGAAGTCCTAGTTTCTTGATACATGTAACTCTACCAAGGTTTTCTTATTGATATTTTCTTTTAAGCAGCTGAATTTTGTCTTCAGATTACAGGCTAATCCTAATGGTGGAACTGAGGATAAAGCTTTGAGCAGAGTAGATGGTAACCTAAAAAGGACGGAAGCCTCTTTAAGGGGGAACTTGGAGGAGAGGAGCTGAGAGTGCTGGGTAGTGGACATTCATCTGTGTGTCAGGGAGACTGAGTAGGAAAGAAGAGGCAAATAGGAGAGATGGACTGGGAAAAATAAAATGGATTACCTGATTGGTGAATAGGTGGGTATAAAGAAGCAAGTGAAAAAGCTAAATTGAAGGGTAAGTTCCCGCTATCTATAGAAAAAGCTGGAGATGACAAGGACTCCCCCTTTTTCTCAAGGCATTGTAAAAACAATGAAGTCTGGCTCACGCCTGTAATCCCAGCACTTTGGGAGGCTGAGGCAGGCGGATCACGAGGTCAGGAGATCAAGATCATCCTGGCTGACATGCTGAAACCCCGTCTCTACTAAAAATTAGCCGGGCGTGGCGGCATGTGCCTGTAATCCCAGCTACCCAGGAGGGTGAGGCAGGAGAATTGCTTGAACCCAGGAGGCAGAGGCTGCAGTGAGCAGAGATCGAGCCACTGCACTCCAGCCTGGGTGACAGAGACTCCGTCTCAAAAACAAACAAACAAAATAAACAATGAAGTCTCTTTGGAAGAAAAGTTATCTCTAAATTTCTCTAAGACTGTTTAATAAATTATGTTTTCTCTAAAGGACCAATTATTTTAACTGTTTTAGAAGAGAATAAGTTCAAAATATATTCAGTTGTAAATCAGGTGATTATATATTATTGTAAAGTCAATTAAAAATGTTGTGTATATGTATATGCACAGTAAAAATGGGAAATATATTGACAAAACATCTACAAAACCATTATCACATGCATACAACAATCTATAAAAATGTCTTCAATAATAGACAGAAGAATGAATCCATATACAGAGACTAGTGAAAGGATTGGCGATGTAGCAGGTCTGTGTCATCATCTGTCCCCAGCCCCTTTCTGCCCCAGCACATGCACACACTTTCTCTCTCTCCTCTCCTCCTTCTCAAGGCGGTAGGACCAGGCCACTCACCTGTCGGAGTGCTGCTGCGGAATGAAGAGGAGGGGGTGATGGGTGGGGTCACGGGGGGAGTAAGGCTTCCACTGCTGTGGCGTGGGGGAGTGGACACATTCCCTCGAGACACTGAGCTGGACAGGGTCAGTGAGAGCTTCGGCTGAATCTTCTTCTTTAGGGACTCCTGCTCTCGGCGGGCAGCATCTGTCATGAATCTGAAACAACAATGCAAGGTAAGGAACCTGGGCCACGTAGAGAGCGAGATGACTCATAACACTCATTCGAGTTTCACAGATGCTCGACCCTGGGAAGGGACCTTGGCCCCAGGTCAGTCCCAGTTTCAAAACCTCAAAACAGCTTCCCCTTTCCAATGCAATGGAAGTATCTTCTACCTTGTTATTTCTAAGGTTCCTCAAGGTCAGGTCCATTTCTCCCCCAGGCAAATCCTCCTTGCCAGGATGCTTATACCCACAGAATATATGTGCACCCACTGTAGTGCTTTCAGTTACAAGATTTCCTCTCTTGGAAGGTCCGTTCTCTTTCTTTCCACCCATAGGAAGCCCACACATCCTCAAAGTGCCCCAATCACTCCTAAGCAGACAGTGCTTCCTTAATCTGCAGGTTGGTAGTATTTCTTGTTTGTACCACTTAACTGTCACCTAACATATATGCCTCATGAAAACTCTTTTTTTTTTCAATTTGTATTACTTTGATTCTCATATTGTTATCTCTGTTTAAAAACTTTTCTTGGCTAATTGAGGCCTTGGCTCCCTCGCCATGAAGGCAAGGATTCTAGTCCCCAGTTCCTAGCACACTGCCAGGCCCACCTCAGGAAACATGAACAGAACTGCATACATCGGCCCAAGATTCCAGAGGAGGGGAAAAGAGCAACAAGGAGGAAGGTCACCGCTAATGATCTGTTTATGTTCTGATTTTATTACTCAGAAAGGGGAAGGTGACTTTTCCTGATACTTTCACTTTGGAAACTTGAGTTATTCTTCCAATGCTTCTCTGATGATGGTAATATTCAAACTTTGTTCTTTTCTCACTATATAATCTACCATTTCATAAATTCGGGTCATATGAGATTCAAAACAATCTATTAAATGGTATCTCCTACCTAAAGAGCATTCTTTTCATATCGGCAGGCAAATTTTATCAGCTGCATTTTTGAAAACTGCCATAGAAAGCATAGTAAACAGAGTGTACGAAAGCATTCAGATGATGAAACCACAGCTGTCCCCACCACCTAAACTAAGAAACAGAACATTCCATGCCCCTCAAGGCCTCTCTGCAACACCTCCCACACCAATTACAGTTTGGCTATTTCAATATAATTTATCATAAACTCACTGCAATGCACTTAAACATGGTATGTTACTCAACCTATTTCACATTTTGTCTACAAAATTCCTTAGTATTTTTTCCTCACTACACAACAGATAGTTCTAATGCCTGGTGAAAGCTTAGAGTCGATTAAACACCCAAGGAAACAACAGTAATATTGTTACGGTGTCTTAAAATTTCCATGTTTATACTTGGAACACGGATGGCACATTTCTTGAATGGTTCTTGCAATACAATCCAGATATATAAACTGGATTTTATATGCTGAACTGAGCTTAGTAATAAAGCTTTGTTTTGAGCTCTTAGGTTTTGTGCTATAGGATAGTGATGATTTAAAAAGAAGAAAGGACTGTCAAGGCAAAGAGAATTGTTTGCACCTGATAGCCAGGTACTCATTTATTTTCAGATGCAAAATTGGTTCTATTGTCCTTGAAATTTTTTCCCCCCTCTTCATAAAGTCTACTAAAAATATAGACTGGCAGAGAAAAGGAAAAACTTCTGCTTTCTTTTATTATTCTAAGAAGAACTGCTAACTAGGATGGTGCTGCACTTCTCACACTGGGGTACGCAATGTGCCAGGGAGTGGCAAAGCCACAGGATAAACAGGCTGCTGCTTCCAGGAAGGCTGATTGTTCTCAAGGGTAAGTAGTTCAAACTAGGGTTTCAAATAGCAAAATAAACACGGACATGCTTATGGGGGTAGAAAAATTTTTTACATCTTGCATTTTAGTTAAGAGCATGGTATTTGGAGTCAGGCCAGGGTTCAAATCCTGGCTGAGTTACTATGTAATTTCAGGCAAGTTGATAAACTTCTCTAAATCTCAGGTTTATTCTCTGTAAAATGGATGAGAGAGTAGGTAAGGTAAGGAAATAACTTATATCTTTGCCCTTTCTGCATGGGAGTCTGACCTTTGGCTAAATTCGGTAACCTGCTAAGAGAGTATGTCAACTACGTTACTAGGCAACACTACCTAGACCTCTGAAGGGTGAACTGCACAGCCTGGAGGAACTAGGAACTACCTGTACCTATCTGATAGGGAGCCAAGAATCCCGACTTGGACTTTGCAAGCGTGGTGATCTTGTAGCTGGGCATGGCCCTTGTAGAGAACTGGGGAGCTAAGCCCAAAGCGTGTTTCAAGAGCTTTGGCCCCTTTGGGGCATGATGCCCTACCAAGATAGCTTCCCCTCCTACCTCTCTGCACCTGAACAGCCTCCCGTGTCCACTGCTGCAAGGGCTCCTGCAGCAGGTGGCCTGTCCTCCATCCTCTGAATGGACCCAATGTCCTATGTGGCCCCATGGTCATCTGTGAGTCTGAATGTTCACAACTTAAGAAGGTGAACTGCTGGCAGACAGGGCAATAATAGTTTCAACTTCAGAAGACTGTTGTGAGGATAAATGAGGTAATTGGCCTGTCAGGTAGCAAATGGTTCAAAATGTAGAAGCTGTTATTATTACATAAAGCATTGTCATATGGCTACGTCTCTATAGTTCATCCGCCTTACTCAGCTCCAAGTGTCTTGAGGACACACTGTATGCCCATGGCTCCAAAAGCACTGAGCACACAGGTGCCTTGTGTAGAGTAGAAATTCTATTTGTGGAACGGCTGAAGCCCAGAGGGTGCATATCCAGTGTGAAAGAAAGGTAGGGAGGGAGAGAGAGAAACGCTTCTCTACATCTTCTAACTCATATATATGTTGTTGTTGTTGTTGTTGTTTTTTGAGACGGAGTCTTGCTTTGTCACCCAGGCTGGAGTGCAGTGGCATGATTTCGGCTCACTGCCACCCTTGCCTCCCAGGTTCAAGCGATTCTCCTGCCTCCTCTTTCTGAGTAGCTGGGATCACAGGTGCGTGCCACCATGCCTGGCTAATTTCTTTTTGTATTTTTAGTTGAGACAAGGTTTTACCATATTGGTCAGGCTGGTCTTGAACTCCTGACCTTGTGATCGGCCTGCCTCAGCCTCCCAAAGTGCTGGGATTACAGGTGTGAGCCACTGTTCCTGGTCCTTTTTTTTCTTTTTTCCTTTTTTTCTTTTTTTTTTTTTTTGAGATGGAGTCTCACTCTGTTGCCCAGGCTGGAATGCAGTGACATGATCTTGGCTCACCTCTGCCTCCTGGTTCAAGTCATTATCCTGCCTCAGTCCCCCAAATAGCTGGGACTACAGATGCCTGCCACTATGCCCAGCTAATTTTTGTATTTTTAGTAGAGACAAGGTTTCACTACATTGGCCAGGCTGGTCTTGAACTACTGACCTCAAGTGCTCCGCCTGCCTTAGCCTCCCAAGTGCTGGGATTACAGAACTCATATCTCTTACTGTAAAATACTCTCCTACAGCTCAGATATAACGCAACAACTATAAACAACCGTAACAACACTCACACACACAAACCCCACCTTCACCCTCACATGGGTTTGGTCAGCTACAGACAGTAATCTGCATTTGGGTTATATGTTCTAACGGCTTTCTAGAAGCAAGAACAAGGCACCCATGTTAAAAGCCCTAAACATGAAACACTCTTGAAGCCCTGTTGCCAACCCTTCCTCCTTCAGTTCTCCCTCCTCTCTTAAATTGGCGTTGTGAACTTGGTCATACAACCTATAAATCATGGTAACCTTACCATATCAACGTACACAGCTGTACAATTTGTTCTAGTGACAACTACACACACCCCCACCACCTGCCCCCACAAACACACACACATGGGAATGCCACACAAATGCTATGGGAACCCTGGTTAAAATGGGTCTGTGTCTCCCCTGTACTACCATACTGCTCCTCTTCCTCCTCCCTTCATTAACCATGACTTAACCCATTTACTGAGACTTAGTAAACTGAAGTTTTTGAGCAATGCTCCAACACAGCTGTCTGTCAAAAAGTGTCATTTGGGGAGACAAGAGTGTCTAGAGGAGCCAAGGAGGCACAGCAAAGGCTGCGGTTCTGGCCAACAAATGAGGATTATGTTCCCCGTTTTACCAAATGTCAGGGCTGGAAATGTTTGCTGTACTCCTAAGGCTGAGATCAGGTTAAGGGAGTTAGGTCACTCAGTGGCCTGAGCTTTCCTCAATAAGTCTGCACACTATTGATCTTTCTGAAGCTCTCAGTAATCATGGCTGATGTGAATTTTTTTTTGGAGACAGGGTCTCGCTGTCACCCAGGCTGGAGTGCAGTGGTGCGATTACAGCTCACTGAAGCCCCGACCTCCTGGGCTCAAGTGATCCTCTTGCCTAGGCCTCTCAAGTAGCTGAGACTACAGGTACCCCCTCACCATGCCCAGGTAATTTTTTGATTTTTTTTGTAGTGATGGGGTTCTCACTATATTGCCCAGGCTGGTTTCCAACTCCTGGACTCAAGCGATCCTCCCATCCAAAGTGTTGGGATGATAGTCACGAGCCACTGCACCCGACTCACTGGGTTAAGTCAGATCATCCAGTGCAACCCCCTCATTTGTTACAGTAACTGTGAAATGAGGGGGTGTTACCTGTTTGAAGTCACTTAGCTGGTTAGTGGCAGAGCTGGTATCAGAGCCCAATCAAGCTTTGGGACTCTGTAATGGTTTTCCCAGTTGAAAGGGTTCAGGGAGCTGGAGTATGGGGCCTGGGGAAATGCAAGGAAGATCCCTCTGGCAGTTTACATGGGGCAGTGGGCAGCTGGGAGAACAAGAGGCTCATCCTCTAAATGTCAGTCAATCCTGCTGTATGAGACCACTGGGCTCCCAGTTGGGGGAGAGGGGTTCTCTAGATTGTAGCCCCAGTGGGCTATGGTCTGGGGAAGGCTGGCTGTGCCCACCTCCCAGAATTCTCTCTGCTATGCAATGGTGACAATGCTCTGATCTGACAGCTGCTGTGTGCTGAAGCTGGCTCAGACTGGGTTGTGAAAGCTGACTTAAACTTTCAGGGATTTGGTGAGTCTGTTGCTAAACACAGTCGTTATTAAAAACTAAATTATGTAAACTAATAATTAAATCAAGTGCTTTGTTAAAAACAAGGGTATTTAACTCAAGGTTCATCACTTAATTATTTTACTGCACATTAACATTATCTACGTTCTTGAGGTTATTTACATTAATATTTTAATCTATTTGGTAGAATTACTATATAACTATATTCCATATAATGCAAAGTAATCTACTCTGCTCAGTGACCTGTGGGTAGCTTGAAATTGGCTATGGCAGGAGTATTTACACCACAGAAACTGGCAAGAGCACAAATTGTGATTTTTTTTTCCTCCCCAAGTCAGTTCAACATATGCCAGTATACCTTCTAATGTTTATTTTTTAATCTGGGGAAAAAAGCATTTGAAGTGGGCTTCTTGTCTACTTACTAAAGGAATTAATCAGGGAAGAAATGGAGAATGGATAAAAAAGTCTTTTTTAAAATAGTAAAAAGTGGCCGAGCATGGTGGCTCATGCCTGTAATCCCAGCACTTGGGAGGCCAAGGTGGGCAGATCACCTGAGGTCAGGAGTTTGAGACCAGCCTGGCCAACATGGTGAAACCCCACCTGTACTAAAATTACAAAAATTAGCCAGGCGTGGTGGCAGGCACCTGTAATCCCAGCTCCTTGGGAGGCTGAGGCAGGAGAATGGCTTGAACCTGGGAGGCAGAGGTTGTAGTGAGCTGAGATCTTGCCATTGCACTCCAGCCTGGGGGACAAGAGCAAGACATCGTCTTAAAAAATAAATAAAATTAAATTGTAAAAAGTAATATATCTCACTAAAGAACACTTAAAGAACATTTTTTATGGATTTGTGACTTCTGTTTAAAAAGTTTTTTAATTGACCAACACACAGGTTAGGAAAAGAAAAGAATGAAATAATTGTATTTTTAAGAATTATGAAATACATATGCAAATATATACATTCCCATGCATAGTTTAAAGAATTTAATAAAATAGCAATCTGTCTACCTACCATTCAGCTTATGAAAAGAATTTTTGATGTTTCCTGTGTAAAAACTTTTTTTTTCTAAGAGAAATATTACCCAGATAAAACTATGGTTGAGTTTTTAGGGTTTTTTCCTTCTAACACTTTTCTACACATAGAGAAAAACTGAATATTTCTTACAGAAAAAAAAGTCACTTGAGACTCTTTCACTCACTGTTGACTAACAGCCTGAAAATCTGCGGTCAGGCAAAGCAATGTTTTCATTTTGAAACTGAAACTGCTGTGGGATTAATTTCAACTTTCCTACAAATCAGAACTGTCTAAGTTACTTTAATTTAATATGGTCATTTGTAGTAATATTTGTTATTGCTAGGGGAAGTACATATTCCTTAAGTAAATTTTCAAGACTCCATTATAAATCTTTTAAATCCTCAGACCACAATGTTCATTCAGTCTGACATGTTCAACATGGAAACACGAATATAATTCCACAGAGGGAAAATGTCAATTGCTGGTCCAGGGAGACTAGTTTCAACCACAAACTCAGGAAATGTACAGTATTTGCTGGAACCCGGGCAGAGACTCCACTGCCACCTCACTTGATGGCCAAAACACCTGAGTCTAAGTGACCTGCTGGGGAAAAAAATCACTTGGCTTTCACTGGACCAGCGAACTCAGAAATGGAAGTGACCACTCGAAACTTCTCAGTCTCGGAAAAAACTGAAAAGAAAACAAAGCTGAAAACTCCAAAATGTGTGGTGTGGTGGGCTGTGATTATATGACTCTGGAGAGGGCGTGTGGTCCAGAGGTCTGCACTGTGCATTGCCAGGGGGTTTGTTCTGGAAAAAAGAAACCAGTGACCTCCAGGAGCCACGGCGTTTGCTTCTGTGGTCCTGGGTTTTCTACTTGTTAAAATGGAGGAGATTCGGTTTTATGGATATATGGAATACATCACTGCTAGGGTCTTTCCCAGCTCTAACAGTGAATGATTCCAGCAACAGTATTGTACAGTATTTTTCAAACTTTGTTTTGACTTCAAACCATTGTAAGAAATGTGTCTCATAGTGTGACCTGGTATGCTTACATGTGTAAATAGGTGTGCAACCTGCAATTTTGAAATCTCCAAAGCTCCGAAATCTGAAATTTTAAAAAATGAAGTTTGGCACTAAAATTTCATTGGAAGGCAAACTCTCATCCGAGCTGGTGAAAGGCTACTTACAGACTTTATTGTATTTACTGAAAATATTTGTGTGTTTCACTGCATAAATATTAATGCACGTGATTATATGGGGCTACCCCAGGCCCTACTGGGAGTATTATGTAATATGTAGTATTTGTACTATATTATCTTTATGAAATCTAAAACATTATGAATTATGAAACATATCTGGACTCAAGGACAAGAAATTTTAATGTAAATATCTGAAAATTTTCATAAAACAATCTTTACTACATGTGATATACTCTGGCACTTTTCTGTTCTATTTCACTTTAACAAAATATGATGGTCATGACCACTACATTGATTTCTTGACCCTCTGGGAGGTCATGGCCTGGAGTTTGAATATATTAGTGTAGCAGTTAAGAGGGTGGGCTTTGGAGGTAGACTGTCAGGATCCCAATCCCCGATCCATGTCCCTCAGCTGTGTGATGACGCTGGGCAAGTTACCTGCCTGGCCTTTCGGTGCCGTCATTCTCTCATCTATAAATGGCGACAATGACTGGCCCGACCAAGGGTTGTGGTGAGGATTAAGTAAGTTAATATACATAGAGCACTTAGAACAGGGCCTGACACTTTGTGCTTGAGAAATGTCAGGTTCCTGGTTCATAACAGAAGTGACTAACACTTGTACTGTAAATCTTAACTCACAAACCTTTCACCTTCTGCCACCTACACCAGCATTTGGTTACTTCTGAGGTGGAACACTGAATAGTAGGTTAAATACTACCATCATGAGTTTTGCTGATTCTGAAAGCAAAGAGCCACCTTTACTGATTCTGCAGGCATTAATGCTATTTTTATTTATTTATTTTTTAGTTTTTGTGACAGGGTCTCATTCTGTTGCCCAGGCTGGAATGCAGTGGCTTGACTATGGCTCACTAGAAGCTGTGTGATTTTCTCACCTCAGCCTCCTGAGTAGCTGGGACTACAAGCATGCGCCGCCATACCTGGATAATTTTTTTTTTGTAAAGATAGGGTTTTACCATGTTGCCTGGGCTAGTCTTGAACTCCTGGGATCAAGCAATCTGCCCACTTTGGCCTTCCAAAGTGCTGGGATTACAGGCGTGAGCCACTGCATCCGGCCCAGGCATCTATTTAACTGCAATGACATCTATTAAATGGTAAACACAGGCAAATTCAAGAAGACAGATAAAGTACCTATTAATAGAACAGAAAAAGAAGGTTCTTCTCATTAGACAACATGCTGGGGGCCCATCTATAAACCCATATGCCTCTTCTTCTTTACTTCCTGGCCTTAATTTCTGGAGCAGAACCAAATTATAGAGGGTCTTTCCAGCAGGACAGGCAACAGGAGATCCTCCACACAGCTAGCTGCTGGACTGACATCCTTCTGTCCAGCTGTTCTCTGCTTGGGAGATTCATCAAGTTGCACAAGGCTCTGACTTGGCCTGCCAGCAGACCCTCTGTAGAATACCACATCTAACTATGCTTCATTTGAAGTTCAAAAGCTTTGTTCTGCCTTTTCAGTGGCCCTTTGGGTATTGGCATTTGTCAGCAAAAACAAACTTTTGAGAAAAGCTGCCTGCGGGGAGCTGACAGATAGGCCCTGAGATTCCAAGCACTCCCAAATCCGGTAATTCATTGCTCCAGATGATGGTATTTCTGACATGACAATTTAACCTTCTGAAGGGTAGTCTAACATGGAGAGTAAGGATTTTTCTTTTCTCTGGCTGTTACTATGCAATCCAGGACAAAGATGGATAGAAAACCAGTAAGCAAGCAGAACAGCGCATGGACATTTGAAATGTGGCCGTGGGAATGGTCATGGAAATAATGGGTACATTTCAGCAAGCAACCATGTGTGGCCCACATGTCAAAGGATCTGGCTGCTCTAGGTCTCAATGTAACGTTGGCTTTCAGAACATACGTCTGCCAAATTCACGTGGCGGGTCCTCTTATTTTAGCAGCATAGTGGCACTAAAGGTGTGTTTGGTTAAAACAGCTAGTTGGTGAAACATGACCTAGAAACAGCAAGTGGAGTGATCATTTGTCAGCATTCCTTCATTAATAGAATGCCCTTTTTTGGTGATCTGGGAATGTACTTTTCAGTAGAAAAAGAGAAAATTTGGATTTCCAAATAACATTGATTTCAGCAAGTTTCTAGCAATGCTTCAAATAATCCTGTTTCACTTCTTATCCTAGAGCTATTTTTGACTTCATGATCTGAGGCCCATGGGGTGGATTTTGAAGCTTCATAAAACTTTTTGCAGTATCACCAAAACTCTGAGCCCCTTTTAACATGCTGCTATTAAAATTTTAATGTAAAATAATAAAACTAAAAGCAACACCAGGAAGAAAAAAAAAACCCACCCTATTTGATCAGATCAGTTTGGCACTTAACTTGTAAGAGGTATTTTTTGTGATTTTCGCTTGACCTTCACACTGGTTGTGGGCATAATTTGTGAAGCACATGGCTAATGAAATAGACTGTGTTCTTAGGTACCAAACTGAAACTGACAGACTTACTGCATTAAGAGAGACATTATCTTCTCTCTCTCTTCTTTTCTTTTCTTTTTAAGGCAGGGTCTCACTCTGTCAACCAGGCTGGAGTGCAGTGGTGCCTTCACAGCTCACTGCCGCCTTGACTTCCTGGGCTCAAGTGATCCTCTTGCTTCAGCCTCCCAAGTGGCTGGGACCACAGGGATATACCACCAAACCCAGCTAATTTTTGTATTTTTTGTAGAGTACCACATTCAGCTAATTTTCCTAGAGACAGGATCCTTCTCTGTTGCCCAGGCTGGTTTCCATCTCCTGGGCTCAAGCAGGCTTACTGCTTCGGCCTCCCAAAGTGCTAGGATTACAGGCATGAGCTACCCACGCCTGGCCTATTTTTCTTTACTAAGTTAATATTTGACATATATGGAAGGATATAGTTCTTGGTAATTTGAGAATTCTGACTTAATATGCATAAAATAAATAAATATGGGGGCAAGCCAATTTCATACCAAACCTTGTAGCTTATTTTGCTTATAGATGTTGATTTTTTTTTTTTTTTGGTTGGGGAGAGGGAAGAAGAAAGGTGGGATAAGGATAAAAAGACAAGATAAATCTCTTTCCTTCATCTACTGTCTTAACAATCATATTTCATTTCTTTTTCTTTTTTTTAAAGGTAGCTACAGTTAATTTATATTCTCTTTGGTACGTTATAACTTGGATATTCTACACCTTTTTAAGTATTTAAATAACATTGGGTTGCCAATTTTTATATTGTCATGTATACCTTATCTAACTACCATCATCACCAGCCTCTCATTAAAAAGAAAATAACTATTTTAACATAAAACATAGGAAGAGCATAATCTTGGAAAAAAATAATCCTTTCTTCAGAAAGAGTCTTCTGTATTCTGAGATTAGGATAACAGAACATAGGAAAAATCTACTTAAACTGTTTTGGTGCAGAAAAGCCACAATATAAAATTTCATGTTATCATTACTTTATACTTGCATCATATATACATTGTATTATTTATAATATACTGTACACAATTATTCTGTAGATACAAATTTTTAAAAATATCTAAATGTGTTTTCAATCATTATCATTGCAACAAATTCAGTTGCAAGGAATGCTGACCAAACAGAACTCTTACTTTTAGGTGGAATTGCTTGAAATTTGCTGAGCAAACGAAAGAAGGCAAATACAAGGGCACACAAACTCAGTAGCTTCTCCAAGAGCTACCGGAAGACGGTGAGCAAGAGCAGAGTGTCCTCTTACAGCTGGACACAAGGAAGGGTGGTGAGGTGCTGGATGCCCCCGTTCCCTGGCCCCATATGCCCCAGGCAGCTTAGACACTGCAGGCCAGTGGAAACATCCTCATGAACAGCAGCAGGCTAGCATCTGTGCTGCAGGAAGCACTTAAGAACCACTTTTTTAAACCAGTACTATCTTTTCCTAAATTTTACCATTCAAATGAAATCCAGGCACCGAAGCTGAGCAACTGAAATAACAAACAAAATCCCATTCCTGAATACTATTTCTTTGTATGTTCCCAACAAATATTGTATATTTTCTTTACAACTATGGAATGATACAGTCAATCTACTTTAATGAAACCTTGCTCAGGCTCTGGCAACCACTCTTTTAAGCCACAGGTCAGCATAAATTACCAATGAAGCCATTAATTTTGATTTACTTTAGCCTGAATAAAATAAACCATGGTCTTTTTCATTATTGATGCCAAGAATAAAAAACACTTCTGAAAACTACTATACCACAAGTCTTTGGTTTGGAGACCAAGTGGAATATCTTTCTCTTGGCAACTCTCTATCCTCCTTTCCATTCCTTTTCTACCTTCATTGAATTGCAAATAACTATGGCTATTTCTTACACATGGTTTTCATTGCTAATTTGACATCCATGTAGAGACTAATGAACAAAACAAAGAAGCTGCACTTTATGAGGTTTTGTGGTATAAAACTACAAATAGCTTTGAGTTTTCTTGTTTCACCTTCTCTAGAAGTAAATTAAATGAGTTATTGAGGTTTCACTGTAAGCTGCTAATGAGATGATGCGTAAGTTTCCCCATAAACTAGAAAAAAATTTAAAACTCAAGAGAAAATTGCATTACGGTCTCTTAAGAGTTTTATATCCAGTATATAGCTAGGAACACAGCCTGATGGTTGAAAAATCTAGGTTCTGAAGGCAAACTCAATCTGAATTAGGTGTTCAAGCTTGGGGAAATTAATGACTCCTTATCTTGGGGTCCCCATTATAAAACAGAGGTAATCCTAACACTTACCTCATGGGGGGGTTATTATCAAGATCTCATTATATAAATGCATGAAAAGCCCCTGGCTCCACATAATACTCAATATATGTTAGGAGAGCACTCAGAGTTGTGGTTATTTCCATGTGTGCTGGCCCTATGCTTCTGACTCTTTCCCAGGAATGAGAAACTGTTTATAAATGTTAACAGCCATCTAGGAGAACTCCTACATAAGAGGTAATTTCTTGGGGAACCTATGCAGTCCACAGGTGGGCTAAGATAGGTATCTAAGTCTGGGATTGGATGCCTCCATTTCCAAAGAAAAGTACTTCTCTGATGTTGCATGGCCTTACCCTTAGGAGAATGGGTGAACCATCAATATCCAGCTAAGAAAAAGTGACTCCCAGGGAATCTAGCACCAAGGGGTGCGGCACACTGGAGTTCTCTAGTTAATGAAACACTGGGTTGAGAAAGGGGAGGAGAAGCAAATGAGATGTTAGAAGAGTCTCAATGTGAAAGGAGGTCTCAAATTGGCAGGGTTTGTCTATGCCAGAGATGGCACACATAGAGATGGCTCCAGTGCCACTTAAGTGCACTCTGTCCAAGATGGCCATCACTAATCCATTGTAACACTCTTGCCTGTGCAGCTTTGGGACCCAGCCTTCAGCACTGTGCCCTAGGTAGTCACTATAAATCAATGAAGCTGACATGTAAGCTGAAAGTTTGTGCCATCTTGGACTTACACATTTTCCTCTGTATCTACTGAGATTTCCACTATTACCCTGGCCTAGACATTTGGTACATACTTTATCCCTTCTCAGAGAATCAGAGAACAAAGCTGCCACTCTATAATATCTGGGAGAGAAAGTTGAGTATGTCTAAGACAAGAGCTGTTCCCAAGCTCAAGCAAGAATGCTAGTGACATATTCAGATTAACAGCATCTATTCATGAAATGTAATTATGTATGGGCCAATGGCTCAAATTTACTGTGTATATGAGATTTATTTATACAGAGAATAGCAGTCAGTAGATTAGCATTGTTGAAAGACACAACGGAGTTTACAGCACTTTTTCTTGAATGAAATATTAATAATAAGGCAGTAAAACTATTTTGGGGGCAAAGACAGTTTCAAGCCTGGGCTGTTCTGTGACAAAGCATGTGAATGTGGGCATCTCAAGCTTGTGGGCATCTCAAGCTTATAGACCTCAAGTCTCATGGGTTTTGGGGGCTGATTTTTTTTAAAGCGATTTTTTGCCTTTTGTTGCAAGAGTTCAGTTTAACTCTTTCTGAACTTAAGGGCATTAAATAAAATTCATGGATGGTCACTGTTTTGGATTAAGGTTCTGCACTGGGCCCCAACTGAGCAGACCAAACCAGAATGGATTTGTTCAAACTAAGTTTTGAAATGGGCCAGTTTTCCAAAAAACGGGATAGTCACAGCAACCAATGAGAAGGGGTCCCGTTTACTTAAGCTGAAAGTCCCCTATAAGACGAACAAATGACTTTAAAACAACCAATGCACTTTTTTGTTACCCATTTCTGCTTTCCTCAGCCCTTTTCCGCCTAGTAGGCCAATCTCATCTACTCAGCTCACTGGAACACACATTCTATTTTATAAAATGAGGTGTTGCCTGATTCTAAAATCACAAATAAAAGTGAAGTCTTTAGATCTGTTGTAATTTTATCTTTTGACAAGGTTAGTTTTCCCTGTTATCCACCTGTTAAATGTGTTCAGGTATTAGGTTATTTAGGTAAGTACACATTTGAATAACATTCATTCATTCATTCATTCAATTGAGGCAGAATCTCTCTGTGTTGTCCAGAATGGAGTACAGTGTTGTGATAGGTCACTACAGCCGCAACCTGCTGGGCTCAAGCAATCTTCCTGCCTCAGCCTCCTGAGTAGCTGGAACTACAGGGGCATGCCACCAGACCCAGCTAGTTTTGAATAACTACCTTTTTTTAAATTGAAGAAATGTGAGCTTCCATATCTCCTCTTCTGTCTACTAAGGAGTTAATCCAATGAATCTGAGTGCGAAAAATACTTGGTAAACTGTGTGTACATTTTGGTTATGGAGAGGACCTGGATGTTGATGATGGTGATAATTTAAACTTTTTATTAGGCATAATATCAAAAAAAAAACCCCGCAACTACTGCCACATTGTTAATATTTTGCCATCTTAAGCTTTTTCCCTTTCTCCCTTTTTAGGCCATGATTGATAATTCACATATTTTTCATCCTTTGTACACATATTCACTTCAAAATATATAGAGATTTTTAAAAATGGAAGAAGGGAAAGAAAGAAGAGAACAAAGAGAGAAAGAAATTTTTCCAGTGTAGTTCCTGGGAAATACCTAACAGATTCACAACTGAGTAAGATGGCCAGCAGCAAAACTGCAGGGACACAACACACACAGCCAAATGCTTGCAAAAGATGAGTACTGTTATAAGGAGTCTATACCACTGAATGTTTATTAATTTGAAAGTATCAGCCAATGGTTCCCAACTCTTTCAGGTATGTCAAATGTATGCTGCCTTGCACAGCATAGTGGGATTTGGGTGGTTTTTAAGTTAGAGGGAAAAAAGAATGACATAAAACGGCTATTCAATAATGCTTTGAAATGAATGCGTATTTTATAAGATCTCCTAGCCACGTTTCCCCTTCATGCTCCACCCCATGCAAAGCTTGCACAAATTTATGGGTTATTTGGAAAAAAATTCAGGGTGTGTGTGTGTGTTTAAATTTTTCAAGAATGTCACTACTTAACTGCTAAGGAAGTATTTCTTGGAGGGGCCTCTGGACCTTCTGCTGATTTACAAGGAGCAGGCTTCATTTGCATGCCAAAGGCGTGCACTAATCCTTAGCATCAGCTGGCTCCCAGGAATGCACGCGTCCCACAATCCTGTTTGTCCTGCTGGTTTATTTAGCAAAGCTTTTCTTCACAGAGTACAGGCCCTCATTTCAGGCCAGCCAACCTGATTATCCCAAATCTCTAATTAGTGTAATTAAAGCTTTAATGGATTGCAGCCGGTATATAAACCATGCAAACGCCCTTTAAAACCCATTACTTGTGTATGTGGGAATGGTCCACACCAGAGGGCTCCTTGCTGAGTGACTGAAGGTTCTGGACACCTCTGCACCCAACACCCAGGCCATTTTTGGTGACCAGGGAGCCTCTTTCACCAAGTTCATGTATGCAAACCAAGTGGTTTTTCCCCCCCTCCCCCGCTCCAAGTATCCACTGAAGCAATGGGCATTTTCAGATAGGGTTAGCTCTGAATCATTACTCCAACAGATGCTAGCCTCATGGAGATTTTCCTCCAGTCATTATGCCCTGGAAAATGAGACAAATATCCTAACTAAATAATTCCAACCAACTAGGAGAATCTTGTTAGACCCCGCTAAGCACTCTTACATTAACCACAATGCAGAGAATCGCTCAGAACTTTTCCAACAACCAAACGCCAAAGATCTACAGCTTTAAACCAGATTTAAGCCACAGCATTTTTAGGTATTCCCAACAGTGTGCAAACTAACCTCTTCTTAAAATGGCTCTGGACAGCGTTCACATTATCCAAGCTTCAAGAAGGGCAAGAGATCTATGACTTTTAAAAAGTCTTTTAGTATGTGCTATGCTAGGTGATTTATCATTGTTACCTTATTTAATCCTCATAACAGCTTGCAAGGGGTTATCAGTCCTATTTACAGATGTAAAATTGAGCCTTGAGACATTAGTCTGCCCAAGGACCCACAGCTAATATCATGCCATAGGAAAGTTACAAAGTGCTAAAAGTCTGCGCTGTTCAATACAGTAGCCATTAGGCATATGAAGCTACGAACACCTGAAATGTGGCTAGCATACCCAAGGAATGAAATTTGTAATTTTATTTAATTTTACTTAATTTAAACTTAAGTAGCCACATATGGCTAAGGGCTACCATATTGAATAGAAACATAACATTTCCATCATCACGGAAAGTCCTATTGAGCAGTGCTGTTATAGCTGATAAGAGCTCTGTCTGGATATGCTGGGTGTGAAATGGTGGTGGGATACTCAAGACATCTGTACAAACAAGTCAGAAATCTAAATTTGGGAGTCATCCACCCAGAGGAGAAAAGTAAGGAAATCAAGCAGGGAAAAAGAGGTGAAGGTTGAGAAGAGAAACCTGGGGAAATGCCTGCAGTTTAAATGGCAGGAGGAGATAATGAGGATTAGGTTTATAGTTTTTTTTTATAGACTTAATATTTTTACGGTTTTAGATGAATGTCTGGGGTGCAAACATTGTTTAAGAGTGAAGATCTGAAATGAAAAAGTACATTTATTTGAGTGTTTTGTGCAAAGATGTCCTCTCTTTCAAAGGCATAGCATTTATATCTTCCAGCTCAAAATGAGGGTATACTGGGAGCAGAAAAATGTTAATACAGGACATAGGCAACATGTGGCTTTTATGCAGTAAGTAGCTCAATTCAATTTCAATCTGTCCACAAACTCCCTAAATAACGAGATCCCAACAATTTGCTAAAATAAAACTCTAACATTGGTCCCTGCTGTCAAGGGTACTTTACGATAATTTTCACTTCTACGTCTTTCAGTTGCCTGGGGGATTGTGATGCCAACTGACCTTGTATTTCTTACTGTGTAACCAAAACCACCTAGAAAAAAAGTCGACTCCTTTTCCTTATTGGGAGTGAAAATTCTGCTCACAATGCAGGAATTTTACTTTGGTAAGACCTGAGACCAAACTGGGTTTTCCCTTGGAGAGGGTGAGAAAAATCTTGGGGCTAGTTTACCTCCATACTCTGCATCCTATGGAAGGACAGGAGTCTGAAACTCCCACTGACTTCAAAAGGAAATTTCTCACCCACCCCTATAAATGGAGATGAGTGATGCAGAGAGAGAGGAAAGAATTGGGAATAGTGAGAAAGGTATTAGCAAAGTGTTAAATGGGCTGCTAAGATTAAGGTTAACATTAAAACAAAAACCTTGAAATTTAGAGTTCTGAAAAGCCAATTAAAACATTTCCAACTTTTTTTCCCCTATATAATCTACAATGGGTCTTGGGTGACTATTTACAGAGCACATGGCCCTACAATGCAGAATTTGGAACGAGGAATTCTGGGAATTAAAATGCAGGAAGCAAGCAAACAGAAGGCCCTCGTTGCCTAGGGCAGCTGGGAAAGACTGGAGACAGCCAATGCAAAGCTCCCGTTCCCCTATCCTCACTCATGATGTGATGGCGGCAGGTACTGCTTCCACTCAGGGTGCTGATGACACAGCTGGCTCTGGCCTCATTTACGCAATTAACCACACATTCTCCGGGTTGTATGGCTCCCTCGGAGAACATAAGGAATTTGTGAGGAGACATTATATCTTTCAGGATACCCGGGAGCTATTTAGTGGGTAATTCACTGAATACTACCCCAGTGTCTTTGAAAGAGTTAATTCACCTCCTGAGGGCCTCCAGAATCTGGCTCCTCATCAGGCCTTATGGGACCAAAGGGAGGTCAAAACAGAACAGCATATATATTTATGTGTGTATGTGTGTGATTTTGTAGCCAGATTGACATTTTCTAACCATGTAATGTGTTAAGAAAAGCAGGGAGGCTGGGTGCAGTGGCTCATGCCTGTAATCCCAGCACTTCGGGAGGCTGAGGCGGGTGGATCATGAGATCAAGAGTTTGAGAATATCCTGGCCAACATAGTGAAACCCTGTCTTTACTAAAAAAATACAAAAAATTAGCTAGGCGTGATGGCGGGCGCCTGTAATCCAGCTGCTCGGGAGGCTGAGGCAGGAGAATCACTTGAACCCAGGAGGCGGAGGTTGCAGTGAGCCGAGATCATGCCACTGCACTTCAGCCTGGGGAACAGTGTGAGACTCCGTCTCAAATTAAAAAAAAATAAATAAATAAAAAGAAAAGGATTGGAAAAAAGTAACACAAGAACCAGAAGGCCGTACCTTTTGGACAGGAAGGACAGTGAAGAGGGAGGTCTTCTCTAGGTCTGTCTCATCTCCGCTGTCCCTCTGCGGGTGGAAGAGGGTGTGGAACAACGAGACCCCACGTGAACAGAGCTTGGTGCTGAGGAGTTGAGTGGTCAGCACACCCACAGCAGGAGGGACGGAAACCCCTTGCTTGCTTTCATGCTGAGTCAGAGCTCAGCTGAAGCCCGGTCTTCCCCTCTGTTTCTTGACTGATTAACATCTCCAGAAGAAATTCCAACCCCCCTGTGGGAGCCCTTCCAGCTGCCTCATTTCTCTTGTATTCAGGCAGTGAGACACTTTGGCCATTTTAATTCTGACCTACCCTAACTGAAGTCTAATTTCTCTCTTTCATCCTCGATGAGTTGTTACTTAGGAGGGGTTCTCGGTACAGAGAAGCAAAGGTGGGACCTGCAGGCAAGCCCTGTGTCCAGCTCTACCATGTGCTAGTTATATGCCAGTGATCACACTTTTAACCTGTCTGGGCTTCAGTTTTCTTATCTGTAAATGGGGGTTTCATTGATTTGTTATTTCCACGAGTTCTGAAAGTGTGTCAGGTGGATCTTCAGAATAAAGATTTAAAGCACAATAAAATAGAATGAATGATAAGAGGGGCAGGGGAATTGAGAGAGACCAAACCTGGGGACAGAGCACAGGGGCAGGAATGGGGTGGCAGAAACGAAATGTGGATCAGAACCACTTGCTACCTGTTTGCGACGTGGATTGCAAGTTCTTGAATACTTGTAAACTGGAAAGTTCTGAGTCAGCAATGCAAGTAATTGCTCCCAATATTTTAAACAGCTCCTGAGATGCTCAGTGAAGGACCGACGTATGCTGTAACTCCATTTCACAAGTAGTTATGGAGGTACTTGTACATGGGCTGAGGGGACGTGGAGATGGGGACAGGGTCTCTGCTCTCCAAGTACTGCTAACAGCCTGGAACAGGTATCTGAGAGAGGGCACAAATAATTCTAAAGCCGACTGTGGGGAGTATGTTATGCACAGGGCGAGGCCCGAAGCAGATCACTGCATATGGCTGGGCCAGGGGCGGTACTTTGGTCCTGGATGTTAAAAACTACTGTGTGTGCTCGTCAACCCCAGCTTCTGTTTTGTTCTTGTTTCTATGAATTGTGGCAACCTTTTGTTGCCAGACTGTGTTTCTGATTTTCTCATGCCTTCAGCAGGACTGCCAAGGAAGCAGGCCCCACATCCCTTACTAAAAATGGAAACTCCAGCTCACCAGCCAAGGATGAGAGGGCTGTGTGGCGAACATTTACCTTGCAATTGTTACTAGGTCTCCCCTAGAGATGTAGCACTTCTTCAAAAGCACAGTGCAACAGTTACCTTTCATTTCCACACAGGGGCCTCCCAGAATCTTACAGTAGATCAGTTTAGCCTCGACTCTATCTGATGCCCAATGTCCCTACAGGAAACGGGCTTTGGAATTTCATAAGCCATGCACTGGGCTCCTCTGTTCTAGAACCCCCTCTGGTGTGCTCATAGGACCTATTTTATTTGTGGCAGTAACCAGAGCGCCATTTACTTTACATAAAGGATTTCAGCTGGTGAAGAAACAAACCCCAACCCTTAAGCAAAGATTAGACCCAGCAATAAGATGGCAACCACCAGCCATGCTAGCTACAAATTACTGTTAAGAGTTTACTATCAGGATGATTCCTTCAAGCAGGCCCTATTAAAAAAATAATCACCATCTGCTAGACTCCCTTCTTTTTTATTAAACTAGTCATTCATTACTGGTAACAACTAATTTTGTCTGGATTTTATTGAGTAATTATAAAATAAACAGGGAGGAGATCAAGCTTCCTGCCTTGCTGAAGGCAGGAATTCTTTATAATGTTATGTTACAAAAGGGGGCTGTAATAAACCACCAAATTCCTTTTAATATGGTAATTATAATTCACAAAATTCATCCTTCCTGTGGTTAACGAGTGCCTTCTTTCGGCTTAGCTCAGCCTGACTTCATCTTGGGTCATTAAATAGCAAACTAGTCTTTACCCACTGGTAACAATAGATCTTTCATGGGTTATTGCCTAATTAATCAAGGTGCATAATTTGATCACTGGCATTTTAAAAAAGTTTTATATTCCAAGTAGCATATAACAATATATTACTGTAGAGTAATTAAAAAAGAAGCAAGTTTTAATGTTTTGATTAGAACAGGTTTATTATCCTGAATAAGGTGAAGTGCAAAGTTTTACTGATGTTCTTCAACTACAACATTTAGGTTGAAACATTTGAAACAAGCCATTAATTTAACAACATGCTCATCCAAAACAAATCATAACTCATTTCTTTTTATTGCAAAAGTAATTGAGTAATGAATAATGAAAATCAGCCCATTGAAAAGGGCAGTAAATATGTTGACTTTATTATTAATACTCAATTTTGGTTAATAAGGCAGCTATTAAATTTGAAACATGATGGACCTGATTTATTGACTTATTCAAGATAACATTGAAATGCTATCTAGTAAATACTGGGGTTCTCATAAGCAAAGATTTGATTCTGAAAAATTAAGCAGAATTCAACTGAAATTTCAGTTCATATTTAGAATGATTTGACCTTAAGTCTCTTATCCCTGTACTTTTTTGCTTAAAGGAATGTTAAGTTTTGTGTGTGTGCTTATGTGTGTGTGTACAGGGGTGGGTATGGGAAGCCTCAAAAGGCCTAATACCATGCACACTGCACCCTAGTGAGCTGGAATCCTCTGGAATCCTCTGGTGAAGTCAGTACTGGTTTGGTTATTCTTAGACTCTCCAAAAGGAGTTTCTAATAAAACACCACAAGGACATTAGTTATACCTAAAGGATGGTCTGCAGCCTACGTCTCAAACACATTTTGGTGATGGTTCAGGGAAAAGAAAAAAAAAAGTAAAAGGGATCAGTGGAATTTTTTTTCTCTTTCAAATAAGATTATTTATACTAATATGAATACTTGTTATTCACAGTACTAAGTTTCTTTGAAACTGAGTTAGTGAATACTCAACCATGGCTCTGAGGGGAAATTCAAGGTTAGGTTCCTGCAAGCCTCTGGTGGCAACATTTTCCTCAACTGATTAATACATGACCTTGTTTTAGGTGTGTTTCTGTTTAAAGACACCTTACATAACACATATTGTTGATTCCTCGAACTCAGGGTCAACAGTACTACGACTCATGCCGGTGTAAGCTAACCTGATACTTATTTTCTCCTGAAGTCACCTCACAGCCTTCTTGTGCTTAGGGACACTAAAAAGCACTTCAGTGCTATGCTTGGGGCCATTTTAAACAGCAAGATCACCCACAAACAGCTCGGAATGCAAACAACAAGGCACTAGATACAGCGTGAAAAGGACACGTGCATAATATAAGAGTTGAAACAAGAGGGCGGAGCACTACTTTGCTCAGCCTCAGCTGGGAGAGGGTGCACCAGGCATCTCAAAAATCTCACCGCTCTGCCCATGCCAGTGACTGTGAAAGCACCACAAGTAGTGATTTGAGGACACAAATACATTTTAGTGAGAAGGCAACTTTACAAACACCTAATCCACAAATAATAGCAATTGACTGTGCCTGGCACAATAACTCATGCCTGAAATCCCAGTGCTTTGGGAGGCTGAGGTGGGAGGATCCCTTGAGCCCATGTGCTCGAGACCAGGCTGGGCAACAGTGTGAGATCTCATCTCTTAAAAAAATAATAATAATAACTGACTGTAACTACAGGCTCTTACTACTCATTCACCTATGTATTATTATATTTGCTTATCCACAATTTGAGGACATTTCAAGTGCTTGTCAAACATTTTCTTATTTATCTGCATATTTCAGAGAAGGGCTTCATTTCATGAAGGGGCATTAAGTACCATCCAGAGTTTGCTTTCCATGAGGGCAGTCTTTTCTAAAGACACTGAGGACCTGTTTCAGAATGCCACCCCTCACTCTCAACTCTGGCATATTTCTACCCAGATTTCACCAGCTAGAACTACATCCATCACAGTATTGCTGACATCAATCAGTAGCACGAGGAATGAATCGCTTCCGTTAGCTTAGACCAGAGTTCTGGCTCAGTAGGTCTAGGGTGGCACCTAAGAATCTGCATTTCTAACGAGGTCCAGGTGATCCTGATGCTGTTGGTTTGAGAACCACTGAGTTTAGGCGATTTAAGATTTACCACCTGAACACACTTATGGCTCTTTCAGCAAATGAGAAGGGGAGAGAGAGTTTTAGGTGGAAACTGGCAGTGGAGCCGTTTTACACGCTCTTAGCAGACATCATATGTCTGTAGAGACACTGGTCAGGGTACTTGCAAGTGGGGAAAAGTACTCTAAAGAAGGCTAGCAACATGTATACCACTATTCTAGATGGAAGCTGAAGCCACGCAAGCTATTTTAAGATCCCTAGTAGGTAAGCTGGAGATTTTCATGCTATGACAAGTTTGCATAGTTTTATTTACTCTAAGCATTGTATTCTTTCATAGAAAGAATTACACAGATTCATACAAGATTACACAGAAAGATGTGGCAGTCACTCATGCTGTTTCCCAAGTATTTTTGACTCTCCACTTTTGGGGCACACGATGGCACTGCACTTCTTTGTTCCCCTTGAGTTTACATATGACAGATGACTTGATTTGGAAAATGAAATGCACGAGCAATGATGAGCCACAGTGGCACTTCTTCCTGACATAGTGACTACAGAATGCGGGTCAAGATAAGCTTCTATCAGACTAGGTTCCTGAGTGAAGGAGCAAGGCCTCTCTACTGAACCACGGTGAACATGCAGAGTAAGCAAAAAATAAACTTGTGTTAAGTCACTGAAATTTGGGAATTTGTTACTGCAGTATAATCAAACCCATCCTAATACAAAGTATGTAAAACTTTTACACTTCACTGTAATTAAATATTTTTTCCTTTGAGCTCAAATGCCCCTTTAAAAAAAAATCCTAATAACCCTTCAAGCTCTGGCTCGAGTTACATCTTCATCATCACCCCAACCAACATTTATCTCTTTGTGTGAACACTAATTCCAAGTCTAAGAAAAATCACAAGGTTTAGCACTTGATTATTTTATAAATGCCCATATATATTAGCATCACCTCACTGACTATCTCAGTGACTTAGGAGGGCAGAGATCATGTTGTAGGCATTCTTTGTTATCTTGAGCAAAGGAGGAAAATGAGCAGTCTTTAGATAAAATCTAGCTGCAGAATGGATCTGTCAGGATTTTCTAGCATTTGAACTTTTCCATGTGTTATTTGTACACAATAAGGCAGTTATTGAGCACGTATTGGTGCAGTTATACAGAAAATTTGAGAGCAGAGTTGCAAGCAGCCATGCGCTTGCTTCATTAACTGTGCTTGTGGCAATTTTTACCACCTATGCAAATTTCCATTTCTCGGAACAATTTGACTATACATGGCCTCTTCACTCCCTCTTTCCAAAATAAAGGAGTAAAAGAGAAAACAGTGGCGATAACTTAAGAGAAAAAAAAAATCAGCTAGTAAGATTTAAAACGAAATTTGTGAGCTTATACTAAATTGCTGCTTAAAAATGGGAAATGGCATTGTTGAAAAGAAATACAGACTGTTTAAGTTTCATTAATACCAATAATCTAAACATGGAACTTTGTGAGGTCATCTTGCCTAGTCCTTTGTTTTTAGATTTGTGCTTTCAAGCATGCGAAGTATCATGGTTCTTAAAAGTTAACAGGCCGATTGATGGTCCTTTGCTTACTAAGTGATGAAGGTAGCACTGAAACACAGCTCCTAGTAATGGTCAACTTTAAATGCTCAACACAGGTGGGTAGACTGTTTCATTAACATAAAATGTAAAACTTTATTTCAAAGAATTACCATTTTTGAGCTCTTAGGAGACGAGATGCTCAACATAGATGGGCAGACTATCTCATTAGCATGAAATGTAAAACTATATTTTGAAGAATTATAATTTTTGAGCTCTTAGGAGAGGAAAATATTTTGAACCTGGCCCCCTTTTGTGAATAGAAACTAAAATGGGAAAATTCGGAGAAATAAACCAATAAAGAATAAAGATCATAAGTCATTCATGCTAAAGCCTGTGATGAGAGTTAAAGAAAATCATTTAATTTTTCAATGGTAAATGGAAAATGCAAGCATGTTAACAATGCCTTAAAGCTCGGTAGCTGCTCGTCAAAAATGTTAACTATCAGAGCTGGATAAAACAGAGCAAGCATGAGAATGCATTCTATGATGATAAGGCAGCAACATGAAATAACAACTTTATAATCACTAAAGTAATGCCAAATTTGCTTGGGTGAAGTTGTAGAAAAGAGGGGTGACTTATGGTTACAAAAGGAAGGAGCGGGCTCAATTTTCTCCTATTTAACTACAGGAGTGCTCTGGAAAGCCAAGGAAGAGTGGACCAGCCGTCCACTTCTACCCACACCATTTATTAAATGATTAATACATAATCATTTCAAAAAGTACTAGTTGGGAACTGGCCCTAAATCTAAATATCACTAATGACAATATATGTAGAGGCAAATTCAATCCTGGTTTCCAAACACCTTCAAAATAAACAACCTGTGGAGTTTATTCTGTGTGCAAGTTGTATTACTGCTTGCGCCTTGGAATCCTCCTTCATTGCTACCCTTAAAATCCAAGCGAAAAGGACTCTCTTATAGAAGCAAATGCCTTAAGGGAAGTGCTTTCAGTGTTTTAGGAGCCAAAAACTCCTGGCCCTGACCCAAAAATAATCCACATTATTGTAAGTTACATCCAATATTAAAGGCACTATGGTGATGTTTTAGTACACTGAGTCCTTAGCTTTTTTCAAAACTTCAGCCTCATTTGGCAACTGATGCCTCTTGGGGAGCAAAATTACTTACATCGTTAAAACTTCATCAAGTCATAATTTTATTATAATTGTTAACATTAATAACTACAGTAAATAAGTACAGAGTGATCGATTTGTTCTTGATATCTCAAGGGAGTCTTTATTTAGCTTTGATATATAAAATCAGGACATTATTTATTTGCATTACAAACTGCCTATCAACTATTCGCTTGGGCATGTTTTAATTGGCTTTAGGTTTAGCACATTCCATAACTGAACTGTGTGAGCAGGTCGGCTTCAAAAATAAGGTCTCATGTAACAGCTAAGTCTAAATGACGACGTGTCACATGGTGTGTCAAATATTTTTCTGCCCTCTTCTGCTTCCCTTCCTGACACCAGAAAAAACTTTGTTCTAGTGAAATAGAAAATGAATTCTGCTAAGACTGGATAAAAGAGGGGCATGCGAATAAGGCCCTCTTCTTTCCTGGCCAGCAGGAAGTGCCTTCAGTTGTCTGATCTGCATCAGTAGCTCAGCACAAATTTTTCAATTGACTAATGCTTCCCACTTCCACCAACAACAGAGTAAGACATCACCTGCTAAGATAAATTACCATAATATAACGATTGAAGGGAAAATATATGGTGTAATACAGAGAGGTCTAAATAACTCTAAGTGGAAAAAAGCATAAGCGACCCTTTTAATTAATTTCCTAATGTAAAGCACAGCTGTAGTAATGTTGGCAAGTCTCACCTGCCCATTTTAAATTTGTGACATGAAATCATGCCACTTAATTAAGTCTTAATGCACAAAAATATATTTTATTTACTTTTTATGGAATACCAGCATTTAAAGCTTTCTATTTATGTGTGTAAGCGCTTTATAAATTACTTGAAATACTGAAAAAATCTGACTACTACTAATCGGCAGTTACAAGTACCAGTTTTAGTTTCAATAATTAAATGCCTTTTTGGTGGACTCCTGCTGCTATGTGAACTAGCTCTAGGCTATTAAAGTAATGAGTCCGGACAGAGTCATCTGATCTCATGCTTGGTGCAAAACTCAAGGAAAAGGGCTTTGCCCACAATTCCTAGTCTGTTTACCAGACTGCAACCAGACTGACTGCTGGAAGCATTATAAAGCCTCTGGGTTTCCCCTTCCCCCTTCCAGTAAGTACCCGTTGCTTTTTTTTTTTTTTTTTTGCTTTCTACAAGGGTTGTCTAGGAAAATATGGTATTATAGAGCCCTCTGCAGGTCAGAAGTTTTGTAGTAGCTTAGCAGCATGACTTTTCTTAAAGTGGCAGTAAGAGAGGGGAAAAGCATAATTGTCAAAACTTCATAAATCAGATCTCACTAAGAAAGATGTTTGTCATAAGAGCAGACTGGCACCAGTGCATCAGTTCTTCCAAAAGACTCACCTAAAAAGAACATCTCTGTTAACTTGTTTAAGGAATGTTGGCTTGAGAGCAACGTTTTGGTGAGCCCCTGGTAACTCTTCATAATGGGATGCAGTGTTAGGGATTCTATCATCTTCATCATCATCATAATTCTTAAAATAATCCATGAAGAATACAGGGCTCTGAACTGTTCACTTAAAAATGCAATTTCTGGCCAGGCATGGTGGCTGAAGCCTATAATCCCAGTGCTTTGGAGATCTGAGGTGGTAGTGGACTGCTTGAGACCAGGAGTTTGAGACCAGCCATGTAGTGAGATCCTGTCTCTACAAAAATTACGGAAAAAAAAAAAAAAATTTCTTCCACATCTGGACTTTAGAAGCCTAGGTGTAGGGAAGAATTAGAAGTTAATTATATAGACAAACTCTACGATTTCCTCAGCCAAGGTTTCATTCTAATGAAGTATATGCCTACAAAAATACAGTGAATTTCTCAAGTATTTTAGGGAACTTAGTATAAATTTTTACAGGGCATTTTATATTGTGTTTTAAACTTTTTGGATGAAATGGATAGAAATCATTACAGAAAGAAATACATATGTAAAGATAAAAATGAGAAGTACATTGAAGATAAACAGAACAAATGAAGGTCTCATTTTCATTTAGACAGTACTTTTTGAACCACATTTTATGTTGGTTATAAAATATTCTTTTTTTTTTTTGAGATGGAGTCTCACTCTGTCACCCTGGCTGGAGTGCAGTGGTGCAATCTTGGCTCACTGCAACTTGCGCCTCCTGGGTTCAAGCAATTCTCCTGCCTCAGGCTTCAAGTAGCTCTGACTACAGGCACACGATGCCATGCCTGGCTAATTTTTTGTATTTTAGTAGAGATGGGGTTTCACTGTGTTGCCCAGGCTGGTCTCGAACTCCTGAGCTCAGGCAATCCGCCTGACTCGACCTCCCAAAGTGCTAGGATTACAGGCATGAGCCACCATACCCGGTCATATAAAATATTCTTAAAGTCAGCAAAATAACCAACAACTTTTAATAGGAAATTTTTTCCTAATATTTTCAAGTCAGCAAAAGTACTAACAGCTTTTAATAGTGGGTTTTTTTTTTTTTTTTCAGAATAGTCAAGAGAGTATTAATTTAAAAGAGGAAGCAGTTGACCAAAATATTTCCTTTTATTGAGTTTAATCTGTGCCAGGTAACTCATAAACCTCCTGGAGTACCCAGAGATACATGCTTCTAACAACTCGCAAAGGTGCCAGAGCCGTCTCCTCAAAGTTCCTCACCCTGGCAGTAAAACATTATGATCAACACTTGCCTGGAAGCCGGGATAAGTGGAATAAATGGGAAGAGATACGACGATGAAAATAATCTGATATTGCATACGTTAAAATTTCCTTCCACAGCATTTTAATCATTTAACAGGGTCTCTTTAAGGACCTGAAGGGAGTTACGAGGCCGTGGTCTGGAGGTGAGAACCCAGGCTGTGGTTGTTGGCGGCAGTCTCTAGATGAGCCTCAGCAGTTCCCTGGGGACTCTGGTGACATTCTAACTAAGATCATGCGTTCTGTGGTTGTTTGGCATAACCGACTGCTGCTTTTCCCAAGGACAGCCATTTGGTGTTGGAGGTTTTTCTAGTCTTTTCTACTCAGTGGTGTAGACAAGACCAGCACGTCCTTAGGGTAATGTCCACAAGGGTTTGGGTTCCAGTAAAATGACTCTTCCAAATGAAAACCCAAAATTAAAATGCCAAGTTTCCAGATTTGTTGAATTCAGAAACAAGTGCTCTCAGTGTGAACTGTCAACAGTCGAAGTTAAAATAGGCCAGCTGGTGGTTCCTGTGGGATTGTCTCTGCACACCCATCCCAACTTTGCAGAGCTGAATGTCAGACATTATTCTATCAGGCCTGGAATCTGCAGCCAGACTCAGTCTCCTTCATCCAGCTTATCTCCTACTGGGAGGCTGCGGCTGACTGGATGGAACTGCACACTTCCCGGCAGATGCTGGGCTGCCAACGGATGGGAGCACGGCTGGGCTGGCGCCGCCAACATTTACAGCCATTCCTCCCGCTCTGTTCCCCCTGCGGCCCCAAGCCCAGTCCCACCAACGCCTGCTTGCAGACTTGGCCCACTAGGAGAGGACAGGTGATGAGGATTAGGCCAAACATATTTGCATATCCTCAGCACAGGGAAGGAAATTAACACCACAGTGACGTGATTTAGTGGCTAACCTTAAACCTGAGAAAGCCCTGAACCAATTTTTGAGCACTATGAGACTGAGGGAGATGTAAAATGCAATACATCTGGCAGGGATGGGCTCGTCCTGGGTTAATGGAAGAAACAGAAATGAATTGGTTTGGCTATAAAGTGTTGTTTAACATTCACTCACAAATTATGTATGGGCCTTATTCTTGGCCACAAGAAATGTAAATACCTCTACCGTATTCTTGTGGGCTGGGGATAGGGATAATGTCTGACATTCAACTCTGCAAAGTTGAAAGTGGTGGGAGAGTTTTCATTATCATTTTCTCCTCTGGCAGCTGTAGCACAATCTTAATAGGCCCTTAAGGACAATGTTGACCATTTGTCTGCAGCCAAATTCAGAAATGCTGTGACAATTAGGTATTTCAGAAACTGAACATTTCATACACATTTTTCTCACTATAATAAGTGCCTAAGAACATTTTGAAAATCTCTCACAAAGTTAAATGAATGAGAAAATGAATTAGTACCCATGAATTATATTTTCATTTTTTTAAGTTGCTTCTTGTGGGAAAGTCAGAAAAGGGGTTGATCTTTTAAATGATTATTCAGACAACTATGGGTCATCCTATAATTTGAAGCCGGCAAGAAGGAAGCTAATGCTATTTCAATTTGCTGTCATATGTTATAAAGGTACCTAGAAAAATGAATGCCATTCACACTTTCTTCTCATTTTTATGAATCCAATCAGGTACTGGGTGCATTCTCTGGGCAAATCTGCCTAAGTCGCTTTGATTCGTTTTCTGCTAAGACGATGAGTGAGTTTCTCTATAAGGAAGTATAAGCCTAGCATCCTTTGGAACACAATAGTAACATCCATCACGGACACAGTGCTTTACCAGCACAGGGTGACTGACTATAATCAAACTAAAGACAAATGCCAGATATATGTTTTTAAAAACAGGGTTATTCCCTTTAATGCTGCCATCTTAGGAGGATATATGTACTTACTCTACTGTACTCCATTTTATTACTTAAAAATATTTTGGACTTTCTGTTGAAAACAACTTTGGAAAATACTTCTATGGAAGATCACTGAGAGTGGTAACTATCTCTGAGAAGCCAAAGGCCATCTGTAGTCAAATTTGGAGAATAAGGTGGGTAATTCAGCTCTGAGAACCCCTCAGAGTAATAACCACACAGCAAAAACTTACCCAAAACAAATAAGGTGAAGCTAAATAGAATCTCAGCCTTTCATAAAATTGGAAATTATCTTTGAAGGCCATTCCAGAAACGCAGCTGAAAACATATTTTGAGCAATGGTAGAGTCATTGAAATAGGTCTGGTAAATATCCCCCAATGTGGTACTTTTTTTTAAAAGACAACATTCATTTGTTTTATGTTCTTTTTCTAGAGACAGGGTCTTGTTTTGTTGCCCAGGCCGGAGTGCAGTGGCAGTAATAGCTTACTGCAGCCTCTAACTCCTGGACTCAGGTGATTCTCCCACCTCATCCTCACAAGCAGCTAGGACTACAGGCAGGGGTCACCATGCCCCACTAATTTTCTTTTTTGCTTTCTTTTTTTTCGGTAGAGACAGGCTCTTGCTGTGTTGCCCAGCCTGCTCTCCAACTCCAAACCTCAAGGGATCCTCTTGCCTCAGCCTCCCAAAGTGCTGGCATTACAAGCATGAGCCACTGTGCCCAGCCCAAGGCCAATATTCACTTGGATGTATACATTTTGGTAGGTTGTATATTTTGTGTCTTTTGCAGAGTAAGCAAAATGCCCACCAGAGGAGTTCTTAAAAATCATGGCAGCCCCTCCCTACAACTAGGAATCTCTATTGAGGTCACCTAGATGCAGATCACCTTTCTTCTGGGAAGACACTTGAATGACACCTCCATAGTTACAAAGAAAGGTGTACTAAAAACCTTAGAAACCTCACCATGGCCAGCCTGGAGAATCCCCTGTGGTATGCAGATCTGAATACTTGGAAGGAAGTGAACCACTCTGCATGAGTGAAAAGAGAGTCCCTAAAGGGGAGTGATGTTATCATTAGGACAGACGGAGCATGGACAGGTCACACAGCCTCCAGATGGAGAAGGTGGCTGGTTTGGGAAGAATATATGATTAGTTAGAAACTCCTTGGTACCCATCTTCCTGGACACAGTAATTGGGCTTGGGGAAATCGTGGCTGAGAGTACAATTATGAAACCAAGCTGTGATCAGAGGCCCACATGGGGATCTACCACGGTGTGAGCCATAAATGGATCTGCAAACTCCCCAAATAACAGCTACTCCTTGGAACTGGCAGGACATACCTTCAACGGCAGTACTGTGCAAGGAAGATGGTGAAAAAAAGCCATTCAGATCCTGGCTTGCACTTTTTCCTTGACATTTATAAAGCAAGACTAACCTTTTTGACTGAGCAACCACTGGGTTCATGGGTAGTTTGTGCATGTCAAGAAGACCTCAGACTGTAAGAATATATAGGTGCTCTACTAATTGCAAAGAGTCACCATATCAGCACTCTTGCCTAGTTTATTGTCATCTCTCATTCACTGCCTTGAACATATGAACACATTCCACAAATATTTGCCAACACAAAGGGTGCATGATTCTCACAACAAAGTCAGTGATATAGACAAAAAGAATACTAAAAGACTCATTTTACAGACAAGGACACTGAGGAACAGAGCTGCTGAATGCCTGAGAGACAGCACTTTTGGACAAAGCAGTTCAAGAATCCTCTCAGGCTGGGACTCTTACCAGTTTCTTCTACGTTGGGGATTGGAGGTATGGCAGAGTCCAAGTGTAGTGGCAAGAGGCAACAAAGAGGTAAGGTTTCTAGAAGCAAGTATGTACTGACAGCATTGATTTCATGACAACAGCAGCCTGGCCCGCTTCTTTAGGGGATAAGACCATATCACTGTGGATTCTCAAGAGTATGGACAGACATACTCCTCGCTTCCATTTTCGAGATATTGCTAGAGGCAAAAGAATTGGGTGAATTTTTTCTGCAAACTGATTCTGTTGTCTTCAAGAAGTTGAGGAACAGGGAGAGGGGAGTAACTGAGTAGCCAAGCAAGCACAGGAGATCCAGGAGCTGCTCTGTTTCCTGCTTCAGAGTTTCCCAGGATTCCCCGAGGCAGTGGCTCTAGCACTCTCCTGCTCAGCTGGGAATCCCCTGTGGAACTCCCATCCCAATTTCTTCCCCAAACTTCTATTTATAGTATTTACTAAAGAAATGAACAAAGAAACTCTCACTATTGGGAAGGTCACTTAGGAACATTAGGAGGATGGGCTTCAAAAGCTTTCTGCTGTGTTTTGAATCCCAGCTTGATCATCTACTCACTGTGTGACCATGGACAAGTTTCTCAACATCTCTGTGCCTTAGTATCTTCATCTGTAAAATGAGGATAATAGTATCTTCCTTATAGCATTGTTGTAAGCATTAAATGATGTAATAAAGTACTTATAACAGTGTCTGGTATACAGTACTAAGTAGTGAGATTTTAATGCCTCCCTCTGGTTTTTAAAGTAAACTATAAGCCCTCTGTAGGCAAGGTCCTCATAGAGTCATCAATCTATATTTCTCATTTGAATTAACATCTCACAAGAAAATGTGCAATATAAGAAAGAACTATGAAGAGAAGTTACCAAAAAAGAAAATTCGTAATGGGCCAGGCGTGGTAGCTCACGCCTGTAATCCCAGCACTTTGGGAAGCCGAGGTGGGCAGACCACAAGGTCAGGAGATTGAGATCATCCTGGCCAACATGGTGAAACCCCATTTCTACTAAAAATACAAAAATTAACTGGGCATGGTGGCATGCACCTGTAGTCCCAGCTACTTGCGAGGCTGAGGCAGGAGAATCCCTTGGACCCGGGAGTCGGAGGTTGCAGTGAGCTGAGATAGCGCCATTGCATGCCAGCCTGGTGACAGAGCAACACTCTGTCTCAAAAAAAAAAAAAAAAAAAATTCATAATGGTAGATGTGGGAACGCTGTTTGGGTAGAGTTCTCAGCACCCTTTAAATCACCCCAAATGCTAATTAGTATTCTACAAGAAGGTCAGAGCAAATTCTAGAAGAATTTCTTTCCCAAATCAATTTTTATGACCCCTACGATGAAAACTTCTCATGTTACATGTACTTGATAAAATGAAATAATAATTGAATCTACAAGGCCCACATGCAACATGAGGTCATATAAGTTTGCATCAACTTGTTTATTATTTGAATAGTTCATTTGTAGTTACTTAATTATGAATTTACTGAAAAGCGACACAGACTTGTACTAAATTGTGCCAAACGGTATGCGATTGCTATACTTAAAATGCTCAGATTATTTTGAACAGAGGGATTTATTTTCTTCTCTTAGCTTTTGGAAGTCTGAGCCTATCTGGTTTCAGTTAGGCAATAGTCTTTGGCCAGCATTTTCTGGTACATTTGAAACTGTTGAACAATGAAAAGTAAAAACTTTTCATTGCCAGTGCAGCTTAAGCCTAATGCAGATATAAACACATTTAATAGCACTTTATTTAGGTTCAGATTTATTATTCTTAACTTTCATAGTAATTTTGAATCACATTGCATTAACAAATTTTTATTGGGTTTCCCAATGGAAAGCCAATTGCAGGCAAGGCCTTTTACTACTGGGATGTCGCAGTCAATCTTAAATTTACCTTCCAACAAAGAAGCTTGCTTTTGTTAAGTTCTGATTTAGCATGCTCTGAAGGACACAGATTCTTTGGTTTGTTCTTTGCTAGTGCCCTTCCTAGGTATTGTGCAAGTACCTTTCTTAAACATCTTTGAGTTGCAGGCTTTTAACAGGGCAAGCACATGGATGGAGCTGGAGGCCATTATCCTCAGCAAAGTAACACAGGAACCGAAAACCAAATACCTACTGTGTGTTCTCACTTATAAGTAGAACCTAAATCATGAGAACACATGGACACATACAGGGGAATAACACACACTGGGGGCCTGTCGGAGGGTGGAAGGAGGGAGAGGATTGTGAAAAATAACTAATGGGTACTAGGCTTAGTACCTGGGTGACAAAACAATCTATACAACAAACCCCCATGACACAACTTTACCTATGTAACAAATCTGCATATGTACATATGAAAATATGTAACCCTGGACTTAAAGGTCAAAAAAAAGAACATATGGCAGTTGGTGAGGGGAAGGATAGGGACAGTGCCCACCTGTAGGCTCAAAATCTAACCTGGGCAGGAGGGGTACATTCCAGATTTGATTTAAACTGGCAACTCACTTTTCTTGCAAATGAAAGCATTCTAAGCAACTTATCCCTCTGGACTCCTCTTCAAAACTTATAATTAAAGCAGTCTTCTAGGAGCCAGCTTCTTTAGAGGAGCTGCTATGTTCTGGTTTATGATTTATTTAGTGGTTAAAATATTTCCCTGTGATTTAGGGTAGGGTGGCTCCAGTGGGCAGCCAGGCATTGCCCAGTGGCCTGTGGCATGCCCACAGCATATTGGGTGCTGCGGCCAACAGTGGGAGGGAGCAGAAGTGGTGGCCACCCTGAAAGGTTTGGTGGCCAGCAGGTCAGGGACTGTGTCCAGCAGCCCTGTAGAGGAGATCCAGGCTTTCAGAAGGAAGTGAGGGTCAGCCTGGAATCTTCAGCGAAAACCTTCACTACAGGGTACACTGCAGAAGAACCACTTTTACTAAATGGTACACTAACCACAAACAAGTTACTTAGTTTGCCAGTTACAAGCACTTTAGCTTATTGACTCTAAGCAGAAGTTTGTAGGTGAGTACATACAGTACCTAAGAATGTGAGTTTAGCCATGACCTTGGGCAAAAGATTTAACCTCTTGGGTGAAATTTCTCATGGGTAAAATGAGGTTTATTACATCTGTATACGAGGGATGCTGTCAGGATTAAGTGATTAAGCTGTTGCAAAGTGTAGGGTGAAGCCAAATAATAAATGGCAGCATTATTATTATTCTTAAGAAAGTATAAACGAGATTTTTTTTCTTTGAGACAGGAGTCTTGCTCTTGTTGCTCAGTGGTGCAATCTCAGCTCACCGCAACCTCTGCCTACCAAATTCAAGTGATCTCTTGCCTCAGCCCTCTGAGTAGCTGGGATTACAGGCACACACCACCATGTCCAGCTAATTTTTGTATTTTTAGTAGAGATGGGGTTTCACCATGTTGGCCAGGATGGTTTCGATCTCTTGACCTAGTGATCCACCTGCCTAGGCCTTCCAAAGTGCTGGGATTACAGGAGTGAGCCACTGCACCCAGCCTATAATAGCAATTTTTTAAAAATGCATGTAATATATGTACCAAAAAAAAAGCCTAGAAAGATATACCCCAAAATATCAAGTTGTTATTTCTGAGGAGCAAAATTATAGGAGAATTTATTTCCTTCTCTATCCCTTCTTCCATATTTCCTGCTATTTCTATAGTGAACATACATTACTTTTTGATCAGAACAAAGTTGTTACAATACTAAAAATGTATCTCACATGAAAATATAGAGAAACTGGCTATGATGAACAAGATGAGAAAATATTATTGCAAACCTGACCATTGTTTTCCCTGACAGCATCTCTGGAACATTCCAACCTTTTCCTCCTTTTCTCCCAAAAAGAACACATTGCAAACAGTCACACTGAGGTTAATGAAAACAGGCACATTTACGGCATACGAAAAGGCAATACAATACAAATATGTTCACTTTTTGATAATGCTGTTGGTTTTGTGATACATTTTTAAAAAGAAAAGATTCAACTTTTCTTCATGAAAAAATGGTTCAAATAGTTATTTTTAGACACTTTCCTAAAAACTCAGAATTGGAGGTTTTTGCTCTACCACAAAGAAAATGTTCATATAACCTAAATTTTGTATTATTTTAAGAAACTATATTTATATCTTACCACTATAGCCCAAAGACTCCAAATAATTTTCTCCTATAGACTGACAGTCATTTTTTTAAAAAAGGAAAAGATAAGTATTGACAAAACTATATGCTAAATATAACACAGTCATCAGCAGGGCAGTGGTATTATATGAACAGTCATTGAAGTTTTGCCATCACTTTGATCTCAGAAAAAAAAAAACTAGGTGTTAAAAATCACATCTTTACTGAATGTGAAACCAGATCTAACTAGATTAAATGACTTGTCCAAGTCCTTTCCATAAATTTGTGGCAAAGGATAATTTCTCAGTGTAGTAACTACATCTTTGTCTTCCAGAAGGCCATCTACAATGGGATTACGTGCAGAGCATGGGTTAGCAAACTTTTCCTGTAAAAGGTTGGACAGGAAATATTTTAGGCTTTGTGGGCCAGAGAGTTCCTGCTGCAATGACTTCACTCTTGTGACAGTGTGAAAGCAGCCACAGACAAATCGTACATAAATGAATATGGCTGTGTTTCGATAAAACTTTATTTACAAAAACAAGTAGAGGGCCAGATTTGGCTCACAAGTCAGAGTTTGCCAGATACTGGTGGTGGAGAAACCTGTTAAATTATAAAGCCATTCTTTAAAATCTGTATCCTAAAAAAGCATAACAAAACAACACAGGACTATCACATTTTAAGAATAAACTCTGCATGTGGGGATTTGGGATACCCTGGCACAGCAATTTGTGTGTTTGTACATGATGTAAAAAATCACGTTTGGAGGCTGGGCGCCATGGCTCATGCCTGTAATTCCAGCACTTTGGGAAGCTGAGGTGGGCGGATCACCTGAGGTCAGGAGTCTGAGATCAGCCTGGGCAACATGGTGAAACCCTGTGGTGAAAATACAAAAAATTAGATGGGCATGGTGGTGCACACCTGTAATCCCAGCTACTCGGGAGGCTGAGGCAGGAGAATTGCTTGAAACCCGAGAGGCAGAGGTTGCAGTGAGACAAGATTGCGCCACTACACTCCAGTCTGAGTGACAGAGTGAGACCCTGTCTCGGAAAAAAAAAAAATCAGGTTTGGGTGACTTCTTGAATGTACTTGGAAAGAACTCTCCCTGGCTCATCATGGGCTCAGTCCTGCGCAGGAATTCGTTTGATAAACTAATAGCGTGGGCTATTATAATTTTTTTTTAAATGGAGGTTTTGGGGACTGGAGAAATAAGCCAAAGGAAAAGGAAGTAAAGACAGAGAAGAGTTTTGTGTGTATAGAGAGTGAGAAAGGAAAAGAAACCCAAGGTTTGGGAAGGTCATCTGGAGTTGGACAGGACTAAGGCAGTAAGTTACCTAACACATTTTCCCCAACTGTTCTCAAGTCCAATCATGGACAAAAGGAGGCATGTGTTGTGCGTAAGTCCACGTATAATGAGAATGCTGTTTGAGATAGCACAATCTTGGCTCTAAAGCCTGTCACAGTTGAGAAAAATATTGTTTGATAGGTGCTCCCACATCATAATGTAATACTTTATGAGGATTATTGCTCTGTAAAGCCACAGATCCCACCATTCATAGTCTAGGTGCAGGCGGAAGACAGGGCACATCTTGTGCTCTCAATCAGCTGGAAACAATAAATAAATTTATGATTCTCAACATCAAATACAGACTTAAAAAAAAGACTTTAAATGAAGGTTTTAGTTATACATTGTTTATCTCACACCATTTTAATGTGTATCCATGTACTGCAAACTAATCTTTTATTTAAATAACGACATCTAGAACTAAATCGAGACCGAAGACAAAGAAACAGTCTTTCAAGAACTGAACATGAACTTGGTGATGATACTCAACAGACTTCCTCACTATTCTCCTACAAATCTAAAAGCTGAAGAGATTTAGAACTATTTACATGTGTGGTGATTGGATAGGTGATTCTTTTCTTCTAGCTTTGAAGTTTACATGCTTTTTCATACATTAAAAATGTTTATGCTTTATGATGTTTCTGATACTCTGTATACATATGAAAGGGCCAAAACAGACATGTGTAAAGATGATATATAAGATCTGGTAATGATGACTGTCATTCCCTGAGCACATAAGGCAGGCCAGGAGATGCTTTATAAATGTTACTGGGATGGACACTATAAACAGCTCTGTGAAATGGGTATTACTATTTCAATTTTCCAATGTAGGAAAATGGGCTCAGTGATTTATGGATGTTCCTGGTAAAAGTAGGACAAAGATGATTAAACATTTTAAAATAATGCTCTGAAATTAGTGGTTGAGGGTTTAATAAAGACAGCATTCAATCTATATTTTAAATAGATATGTGATGTGATAATAATCATTTTGAGTACAGATGGAGAATTAAGGAAAAACAAACAATCACTAGCTGAAAAATAACTACTAAGCAGAGATTTTCCCAAAATAATACTCCAAGTACTGAGAGGGTAAGAACCAACTGAAACGTAAGCTCCAGAAAATGAGCAGAGCTGCTTCTGCAGTAGGAAATAGTCTACAGTAAAATCCTTCCTAGGCCCTCCTTTGGGACTCTCCAGTTTATTACAAAAAAACACACATAAATATTACTATGTTTTGTGTTTTGGAAAAGGTGCAAACAAAACAGGTTGTTTGGCTATAGATTTTCTTCTCCAGATTTAGCAGTTTTGGTCTTTGAATCACATTTACAAGAATAATTTTAGCAAGCCATATTTGGCTAAATATTCTTTATGGCGTTGGTGCTTGTGGATGTACTGTATTTTTGCACACTTGTGGACAAGATGTTGGCTTCATTTTACAACTAACATCTTGTCCACATCAGGGGAGCTTTCTTACACAGACACGCATACCATGTGTGCTACCTGCTGAGTTCTGGCAAGCTTGGCAGACTGCAGAACATAATGGGAAGGCGGTTGGAGTGGAAAAAAACCTTCCTGGGAATTTTTTAAGTGGTTAAAAAAAAAGGCATACCATTTCCTAATGTCCCACACTGTGAGTTGGCACAGGAAAGATAATCCAGGAAATGAGATGTAAAAACTGTACACAGGTTTCTTAACAGAAGAGGCATTTTGCAAACAGCCAACATAAAGAATGCATTTCCATTTAGGAAGTCAACCACTTGAAAGTTTTACTTTTTAATTAGCTGGATGGAAGTTGAAAGAGTATGAGCTGGAAATCATCATTAATTCCACATGGAGATCTTACAGCTGAGCAACCAGTTCTCAGAAGCCAGTATGCTCATTTGTCAGTTAAGGCGCACATTCAAAATAACCCAGTTGAAGAAGGATATTCATTGGGTAATGTCTCCAAGAATTTCAACTGGATAAGCCCTATCAGGTAAATGTCATCTAAATGCAGTTATTTTTACTTTTCTACTTTGGTATAAGGTTTTCCTCAAGTAAATTACATGGCTTACCAAAGCAAGATGTAAAACCTCTGATTTTTAAAGCCAAAAGGAAGAAAACGAGAGAAAATGCAATAGCACCACCTAAAGGGCACTTCAACAGCAATAAAAACAAAATGAAGGTTGAAAACCAGTGAATACTTTTCATTTTGCCCATATATATATATATATACACACACACACATATACACACCATATATTATATATAAAACATATATGTTGCAGTGTACCAGATTGTTATGATAAATGCAGTTTGACAGATGGTACAACATGGCGGTAGTCTCTGGAGCACTTAGATTTGGCTCCATATCCTATCTGGGGGAAAAAAACACCAAAATCAATCCAATCTACAGAAAGGATCATTTTGCAAGGTTCAAAATTCAGTTGAATGAATTCATACACCAAGATGATCACAGACCTAAATGTAAGAGCTAAAACAATACGTAAAACTCTTAGAAGAAAACACAGGAATAAATCCTCCTGACCTTGGTTTAGGCAATGGTTCTTTAGATACGACACCAAAAGCACAAGTGACCAAAGAAAAAAACTAGATAATTACACTTCATTAAACCTAAAGCCTTAGTGTTGCAAATGATATCAAGTAAGTGAAGACTACCCACAGAATGGGAGAAAATACTTGCAAATTATGTATCTGATAATGAACTGGTATCCAGAACATAAACAAACTCTTACAACTCAACAGTAAAAAGATAAATAACCCAAATTTTAAATAATGGCAAAGGATTTGAATAGATATTTCTCCAAAGATGATATAAAAATGCCAATAAGCATTTCAAAATATGCTCAATAGCATTAGTCATTTGAGAAATGCAAATCAAAACTGCAGTGAGATTCCACTTTATACCTGCTGGAATGGTTATAGTCAAACAGACAATAATAAGTATTAGTGAGGATGTGGAGAAATTGGAATCCTCATCCATTGTTGGTGGAAATGTTAAACGGTGCAGCTGCTTTGGAAAATAGGTGGCAGATCCTCAGAATGGAACCGTACCTCAAGTGAGGAAAGAATAAAAAAAAATGCCATATTCATACACAAGAACATTCTTTGGCAATAAAAACAAAGTACTGACATATGTGATAACATGGATGAACCCTGAAAATGTCACGCTAAATGAAAGCAGCCAGACACAATAGGTTACATATTATATGATTCCACGGATATGAAACTCCAGAATAAGCAACTCTATAAAGGAATAAAGCAGATTAGTGGTTTCCAGGAGCTGAGAAAGTGGGGAAATGGGCAGTGGCAACTAATGTGTATGTGGTTTCTTTGAGAGATGACAAAAAAATACTCTAAAATTAGGTTGTATTGATAGCTGCACAGCTCTGTGAATATACTAAAACCAATGAATTATACACTTTATACACATGAAATGTATGGTATGTGATTTATATTTACAAAGCTGTTACTTTCAGCTGAATAGTTCTCAGTTGCTAGCCCCCAGCAAAATAGAAGGTATTGCTCATATACAAAAACAAACCATCCACAGCCTCTTTGATCCTGTAGTTTGCAAGTCTCTTCTACCCAGTTTTGAAGGGGGAAACAATGACAACTTGGTGAGGTCACACAGCAGCAGAAGTGGGACCAGAAGCTGGGTTGCCCAGAGTTCAATGGAGGGCCAGGACTAGGATGAGACAAGTGAGGCACCTGGAGTGCCCTAGTGAAGGGGGTGCTCACCCCCACTCCCTCATGTCCCAGCCCTGGTTCCTCTTTCCATATCACCCTCCCTGAGAAGTTCAAAACAGGAACAGCTCAAGAAGAAACGCTATTGTTCAACATTTGTAAAAATGTTGTTAAAGAACAAGAAAAGATTTTTTCTTCCCCTTTACTTTAGGGAATGCTTAGGGAAAAGACAGATGACCCAAAGAATGAGAAGTCAGTCAGCGCCTGGAAGAAAAACTAAGTGTGAAAAAATACATGCTTGCCAAGAGGACATGCTTTCTCTGGTGACTAGAAGTACCACCATCACTTATTATTATTTTTTTAATCTTTAATTTTTTTTGAGATGGAGTCTTGCTCTGTGGCCCAGGCTGGAGTGCAATGGCTCACTGCAACCTCTGTCTCCTGGGTTGAAGCGATTCTACTGCCTCAGCCTCCTGAGTAGCTGGGATTACAGGCACGCACCACCACGCCTGGCTAATTTTTTTGTATTTTTAGTAGAGATAGGGTTTCACCATATTGGCCAGACTGGTCTCATACTCCTGACCTTGTGATCCACCTGCCTCGGCCTCCCAAAGTGCTGGGATTACAGGTGTGAGCCACGGTGCCAGGCCCCAGTTACTTTAACAGTTTCACCTAGCATGGTCTTCCGCAACGTCTATTACAGCTGCCAGCGCAATCCAGATTGGCCAACCCTCTTACTCATATGTGTCTATACCAACATGCTTCACCTGGATTAGTGAGTTTCTTTGTGAGTGCAGTGGACATAGTATAAATGCTATAATAACAATATTGCCTTATTGCTACCCAACAATCTTTTTTATTTACAAATCTGTGCAGTCTCTCTAAGGTAAGCTCAACACATACTCCCTGCATGCTACATGGTTATATCCAATGCACAAACTCAGGGACAAAGTACTGAAAGAGTACATAAGCTTTCAGCTTTATTTTGTCCATTTGTTTACTTTGACATGAGATGGTGGTAGTAAAGATTAAAATGCTCTCCCATGTCTATCCTGATTATCTGTCCTGCCTGTTGATGGTATAAAACGGCTCATAAGGCCAGACTTTCTATTTACATGTTCTGATTTATTTGCTGTTGTCAAAGATTCCCTGTTTATTATCCCCTCCAGAATGAGCTCCATGCTCCAGCTACACATAGTTTTATACCCTTTCCTGCTTTAATCATAGCCAAATATTTGAAATCACGGACATGCTTGCTAACTCCAAGTTTAAGTATCCCATTACACAGCAAGTTAAATAGGTGCTTGGGCTCTACAGTTTTAATGTTTAGTTTTGCTCTATTTGTTTCTCTAAACAAGCATTGTACTTACTTTTAAATTTTCTTGTGAGGCTTTGCCAACAGTGTTAGGTTTTTTTTGTTCATGCACTTATATTGCTTGGTGTCAACTAGCATTGTCAAAGCCTTGCCAAATTTACTTTCTTGGTAGACCAAAGAGATTTGTGCATTAGGAAGAAAGCTCTTAAGTCCACACACTCCTCAAGCAAGCACATAGGCTTAATGTTTAACAAGGACTCCACAAGACTAACTCATAGACAAGTCTGAAACCTCTCCTAACCACTTATTAGCTCTGTGCACGTTCTTTACCCTAGCTCTGCCTATTTTCTTTAACTGGAAAATGATGACCAATATGACAGCTCCTCCCTCAGGCTGTTGTGAAGATTAAATGAAATACATAGCAATTACTCAGTAGAGGTGGCTGCCATTAGTACTGTTGCTGAACTTTTGCCTTTAGGATGTTCCTCTTATTCTGGTTTGCTTAGAGGTAACCAAAATATGATCCTCTCCTCTAAAAGCGTATGTGCTAATTGGAAAATAAATATATTACTGACTCTAAAACACTCAAAAACCTGCAGAATAGGTTTATTGCTTATAAACGAGAAAAAAATATTAAGCAATCAGTGTTCCCTCTTGGTTTTATGGATGGATGTATAACAATAGAATCAATATGCTATGAAAAAGCTTTATATTCCATTAGGAAATCTCATATACCTGAGTGAATAGAACTATACATTCAAACTTGTTTTCTGTCTCTTTGTTTCTTTGGAATCAAAAGCAACATATCTTTCCATAAAAATGCAAACATCACAGGGTTATTGATACTGTACAAAAGGAAAATTCTTACAGTTCTATCCCAAGAGTCACTGTCAGTTATTGGGAAATACTCTGGATTGCATTTCTTGGGTGCATTTTCTTTACCAACTTTTTTTCTTCGTAAACTTAGCAATAGATCTTGGACATCATTTCAGGTCAGTACATGTAGATCTACCTCATGGTTTTAAACAGGATGGATACACTCAATTTACTGAACCAAACTCAAATTGAAGAATTTTTTGGTCACTTCTATTTTTTTTCTATGACAAACACTTTCGTGGTCAAATTCCTAACAGTTTCACAATATGACCCAATCTCTGTGTTTGAAAGGCTCTTCCAAGTTTCATGATTATCTATAGAAATGAATGGCTACATCCATCCTCAGATGAGCCCTGCTATTTTATGTCCGCTTCTCTTTAGAAAACTTAGGTTATACTGTATCTAGGAGCATGGCTTGTTTTGTTCTTAACTTTCCAACATTACCTCTTCCCTGGGAAAAACACAACAAAACACCAAAGCATCTGTGTCTACGTTAACAATCCTCCGAAAATCTGTTTCTCTGCCGTGGCCCACTCATCTATTGACTAGCCCTTTGTCCTGTAGCAATTTCCATGGAGGTCCACGCCATATTAATCTCAGCTTCACACCTCACTGGTGCTACAGCCTCGGGCAAGTTACTTATCATCTCTGTACCTCAGTTACCTCAATTGTGAAATGGGTATAACACAGTTGTGAGGATTGAATGAATACAATGCAAAGTGTTTCAAAGAGTGCCTGGTATTAGCTAGTATTCAGTAGGTAGTAGTCATTATTGTTAATAGTTATTTGGTTGCTTTTATGATTGTTTTTTTGAGATAGGGTCTGGCTCTGTTTCCCAGGCTGGAGTACAGTGGCATGATCATGGCTCACTGCACCCTCCACCTCCCAGGCTCAAGCAATTCTCCCACCTCAGCCTCCTGAGTAGCTAAGTTTCGTATTTGTTGTAGAAATGGAGTTTTGCCATGTTGCCCAGGCTGGTCTCAAACTCCTGAGTTCAAGCCATCTACCTGCCGGTCTCACAAAGTGCTGGAATTACAGACGTGAGCCACCATGCCTGGCCATAATGATTGTGTTTTAAGGAACTGAAAATACTGATTTCTGCTCCCTACGGGGAGAATAGGTCTCACTTGTTTCCATGACTGCTTCCGCTTTTGCCACCATCATGGTTTAGCAAGAAATCTGAAGCTTGGGCTCTGTCTCTAAAACACATTGTGTTGCAGAGCCAAGTAGCAGCTGGCCATGAGCTCTACAGAGCACAGAGCAGACCTTGCTGCTTCAAAATACACGAACAAAATGCTCCGGTTAGAGGTTCATTACTTGGGGCTTTAGAAGTGGTTTGGTTATCAGGAATTTTCTGCTTAAAATATCAAAACTCCTGGGAAGAAGAAAACTTTATTATCTCATAGCTCAGCAAAGATGAACTGATAGTCAGCTATGCTAAAATCAGCAGAAATCACAGCTGGGGGTGGGAAGACCTGAGCAGCAGGGTGAGAAGCAGTACTAGGGCAGGGGAGGCAACACGACAGGAGAGAGGCCTCACTCCCTTTCCAGGGTGCAGTTCCCAGGTCCTGCCATACCCCCAATACTTCTAGGGCCCCAAGCCAGGTTTAGAGGCCCCTGGATCTGGAGAGAAGGGGATGAGCTGTGTGTCCCTGGGGTGACACGGCCCCTGTGCCCTGTCCCATCTACTGGTTACCCATGGCTTTTTTCCTTCTGCACACCCCTCTGATGCAACTTCAGCACTGACAAGTGTAGGGAAGAAATGACCATGGCCTCTTAGAGGGGGAAGACCCTATGTGTAAGGTCACAAGCCAAATGCCATCTTGCCATCAGCAACCCTAATGTGTTGCTTTTCTTACCTTGGGCATTTGCAGTAGGGAGACTGGTTTTATAACACACTCACTCATGGTCTGTCTCCCCACTTCATGAGAAACCCCTTCAGAATTCAGACGGTTTTTACCCCTCAGTTCTCATCACGGGGCCCACATGATATTTACTGGGATAAATACATTGGAATCTGGGGCTCTGCTTTCCTCTGCATGTAAGTGACCCTGTCACTTGCTAACACAGTGGTTGAAAGCCATTCCATGGCTGCTGTGGCCAGTGAGGAGGGTTCTGAGGACTGAGGCAGGCAGCAGGGCCAGACTTCAGGTGTGGGCCAGGAGGCCCGGCATGGCAGTGAGCAGCTCCCTATCTCCTGGGAAGAAGAATCCTGGCTCCCATCCGCTGCCCTCCTCTCACCTGCTCCCTACAGAGTGCTGCACCAGCCCTGAGCATGACCCCAGTACCATTCTCAGTAAGCCCGGAACACAAAGGCCTCTTCATGTTTATTTTTGAAATAAATAATTTTCCTAGGAAAGACTGGTGAAGAAGGTGACACCTTTCTGCTCTCCTATCTTTCTCAGGGAGAAAGCTGTGTGGTGGTGGGGGTGCTCTCCCCGACGCCCTCCGTGATCAGCCTTAACCCTTGTACCTACTGACCTCTAGCTCCTTCACGCACTCTGTCTGTGACCCAGACCCACCTCAGAGCCCTTCTGCCTCAGTGTAATGCATCTTATTCTACAGCCTGCATTTCCAATACACAGCACACACATACCCAGAAGCCGTCTCAGCAGTTAGCCTGCATGGTTTCACAGAGAATGACCACAGGCACAATTAGGCATTGAACAAAAGCTCTCCGATGATGCCGCTGATTTGGCTGAAATCCCTCAAGTCTGATGATAGCACAGAGATACCAACCAGTCTACGAAAACAACTGACTGCTGCATCTTGTGTGAGTGGGTGGTGTACTCGGGCAGAGGCTGCCTGGGTCTTGGGTCTCTGATCAGAAGGGTTTTACACCAATGCAGCAGCCCTTGAAATTAATTTTCTATTAATATCTAAGCCTCTCAGTCTGATAAACAAACTGCACATTTACTGTGGATTCTGTATCTGACCTTTTACACTGGTTTTGTCAACAAAATTTACTGTATTCATAAATACTAATGTTCTCATTTGGTTCCCTATCTTTAGTATACTGTAAATTATAAGCAAGTACATAAATGTCTTGGCCTGGTAATATAGTGGCCTGAAATGACTTCCTTTTTCCTTTAAAGATGTTGCATATTTTAATGGTAGGTGTTTTTAATTAACTTGAAGTGCCGTAAACTGCCCATGTATGAACAAAGACAAGTGAGTTGCATTAAATTAAAAGTGCAGTATCTGACTAATGTTAACAAATTAGGCACGCTTTCAAGGTGCACAATTTCTGTTCGGAGCTGTCATCTTAATGCAGAGATACCAAAACTCCGAGAATAGCCACGCCAAATGAGCCTTTCAAAATTAATATTTTGGGCAGTCAATTAGGAATAAGATTTCAAGCTTTAAAAAGATTCCCACTCAGGCATCTCAACATAGCATCCCTCCTCTTTTTCCCTCATAAATGAGCTCAATTTGGGGATCTGATCTTTTTGCCAATATCAGTCCAAATTAGCACTGTAAATATTGAAATCAAATGTTACTACTTGGCCTAATTTTCTTTCAGCCTGCAGTTAATCTTTATTCAGCCTTAATGAGTATTTATTGTGTGACCCTGACAGCTTGCTACTGCTGTGATAAATTATCTGACTCAAGTCCGATTAAAAATGCAACCCTGAGTGCTAATTATCTCAACAGACCTGCTTAATAATAGCATTTCTTGTCAATTATGGAATCTCAGCATGGGTGTCAATAGCAACAAATGCACAGGCCTACCTTGGACACTGACTTCCCATAATGCCCTTTTACTTGCCATATGTAAATCAGAGTGCTTCTCTACCTGTGATGACCTTTTATTAGCAAACTGTCAAAATGATAAAACTAGCCATAGCAAAACCCCCACCACCATACAATTAGGGGCTACAGCTTAGGACAACAGGAGGGCAATCAGACACAGCTAATTATGATGCATCTTACTTATGGCCTGTCCAACAGGAAGAATGAGCTGTTTTTGAAATTTATGCCAGCTTCAGCATGGCCCACAGGAGGGGAGCTGCTGGAAACTGGGGTAAGGGGGAGGGGAGAGGCAAGGAACTGCATATTTTTACAGTTTTTCTGAGAATCTGGAATCAGACATGAGTTCAAATTTCAGCTCAGTCCCTTACTTGCTGTGTGACACTGAATAAATCACTTCATCAGATAAATGGAGACAACACCATTCACCTCATTGGGGGCTGGGTGAGTGAGGGGAATGGAAGGTAGCAAATGTAGAAACACCTAGCGCAGTGCCATCACATAGAAGGTGCTGAATGTCTGTTCACTTTCTTCCCATTCACCTTTTCCTTTCCTAATAATCAAGATAACAACAACAGCTAGAAGTACCATTTACGGAGCTCTTGCATGTACCCTGCACAACGTCTTATATGCAGCCTTCCTCCTTCACCCCTGTGGTCAGAACTGATGAGAACAGTGGAGCCGAAAGCTACTCTACCCAGATCATTTTGTGCAGTCTCTCCTTTGTACGTATAAATGTCTTCAAGAATTCAAAGGCAAAGACAACTCTCTTCTCAAAGGGTTATCTGGGTCAAACATTTTGCAACCTGCTTTGGTAATAGCAAATGGAGTAGTATGTATTTAACTGAGCATTTACTACGTGCCAGTCACCGTGGGGAGTGCTTCACATCCCTGTAAGGTGGCTACTCTTAGCATCTTTCCTCTGGAGATGAGGAAAGAAGAAAGGTTAAATGAGTTGTGTGACATCCGCAACTCAAAAGTTTCAGAGCCCAGGCCTGAGCTGAGAGCCAAAACACCCACTTCTCAAAATAGGGGGGCAATACATTTAAATTACCTCCACAAATGCTTTTAGTAGAAAAAGGTGACACTGGCCTGAGAATGTTCCTGATGCCATTATCTGTTATGTGGCACTCTAATGATAAGGAACAATAAACAATACGTGCCTTTTTGGCTGTCTGCTGTGACAAACCACAAAGGCAGCAGGGCAGGAGGCAGGTATGAAACATAAGCCTTGGCTTTCTCATGGGGCAAGAGGTGCTGGGAGTGAAGATGAGGCACTATTTGGTCACATGACCTCAAGCATTATCAACCTTGGGTGGTAATTTATGGGGCACTAACCTCCTCTGGCTTAATCCAGAGAGGCTTCAAGATGAAACAATTGTCACATCAAGGTGTTCCTGCCTCACCTGCCCGCCTTGCCCAGGCCAACCTGACAAGAACCCGGAATAGAGCAGGGTTCTGAGCATAACTTGAAGCAACATCCTCAGATACGGTTCTGAATTTTCCCGGATTGGAAGGGCACTGTCTCAAGTGAACCCCTATTAAAACACAGATGTTCACATCCCCTGCATCCGGACTGCCTGGCCTAGGCAGACAGAACAGAGAATCCATCCTGTTCTGTAAGGGGCAAATGGCATTTCCCTAGTGGCCACACCCAGGTTGTGATAAGGATGAGGGTCGTGGGAAACAATGCAGGGAAAAGAGGGTAGTGTAGACGCCTCCACTGCTAGCTGGAGGCCGCGCTGGATGGCTAATGAGGCCCAGATGCTGGTCTCTCAGTGACTGACCCGGGGAGATGTGAGAAAGGAATGCGATCATTTCCGTCTCAAGTAACGTGCTCCCTCTTCCCCAACACCTCGGGCCCACTTCATTACTTCCTCCACAGATGATCTCAAATTAGGAAGCCAATCTTTCCCCTCGAAATTATGCCAAGTTAGTGCCATGAGGATGTAAATCAAGTGTTTCATGAACACCGTGTGGGCTAATTTCTTTCCAGGGGTACTCAAGTCAGTCATCTCCCTCTCATGAGCATTCGCTGCTTTCCCATAAAGCGAGCCTGCCTGTGCTTTCTTTGATGAGCGCTGCTAATTGTCATTTGGGGTGAGCACCAAAGCTCTTTCTCTAGGGCATTAGCTGAGAGTTAATGCGTTCCACAGAGATATCTGGGGGCCCAGTGTTCAACATTCCTGACGCTTCTTATCACCTTGTTCTGTCAAGGTAAACCCAGATTTCTGCTGGGAATAAAGCCTTGTGGGTTTAAGTCTGTCTCCTGATTTTCGTACTTTGATTCCTATGACACAAAGCAATGCTGATGTGGAAATTATTTTGTACCACACTTCCCTCCTTGGCGTGTCCTTCAACAGCCATTCAAATTCCACCTAAGTTTCACGGGAACTATGGAAACATGTCTTCTATAGAAGTTTAGCATGAAAGCTATTACCCCACTGGGCAGAGCCCAGTGGTCCGACACTGTTTACCTCCCTCTGAACACTATTATGAAAGGAACTACCTCTTGCTGAACATTTTAGCAACAAGGAACATAATACATGTGTCTGGTGTGCTGTTAGATTCATAGCTGTAGTCTCTGTAGTCCAAATTTTTCTATGCATGAGTCCAGTGTAAGAAATAGTGTGGCTCAATAGCTGTGCCTACAGCGCATAAGGTCTTCATTGCCTTTGCTCGCCTGCAGACCAATCCCTTAATTTTCTGGTTATCTGACCATTTGCCATTTGGCTTCCTATTTTGAAGAATATGTTTGTTGACACATTTTACTGAAAAATCAAGTAATCTGAAATACAAACTGTGACTTAAGTGGTGGACTATAATTTGTTTTGTAGTTGGGTGCCCGATTTGAGCAGCTATTATCTACTTTTTTCATTTTGTAATATTGACCAAATCTTAAAAAAAAAATTATTTCACAGTCTGGGTCTCAGGCCAACAAAATAGTCCCTGGAACTTGTCTGAAACATATGGATGTGAGATTTCAATTTATTTATTTATTTTTTTGGTAAGGTCATGTTCCTCCAGAAATTGTGCAGGGGTCACATGAGAATCTTGGGTGCTGCCACTTGCCTGAAGCTGTTTGCACTAGCAACGATCTTCCTGAAAACACATGTCAGCAGTTAGCAATCCAGCAGTATGACTGAAGCCAGCCCTAGGGAGTTTCATTTCTATTTTGAGGCCTCACTGGCCTTCCAAGGGACAGAAAAAGAATTTGGATCCTTTGGCTTTGCAGGAAACCCCGTGCCTAATTTCTATTTCTCTAAGCCACACTCTTTTTGGAACCCTGTCATCAGCTATATGGTGTGACTGATAACACATTTTGGATTTCAAGAAATAATCTTTGACCCCTCTCCACTATGCATTATCATCTTAAAACTATCATGAGACCCACAGGAAAACAGTTCCTCCATCTAGGACCTTTGGAAAAGCGATTCAGAACTCACTTTGGTACTTCTGGGGGTACTGAAGTAAAAAAAATTTTTTTTAAAAAACTTTGTTCCGACAGCGGACACCAGGACTCCAAGATGGCGTCAGTCGTACCACTGAAGGACAAGAAACCTTCTGGAGGTCAAATGAGGAGAGCTGCCAAGCTGGATCTTGATGTGGGACTTCAGCCCTAGTGGCATTGCCGGAGCATTTCGAAGAGGTTACTACCGGTACTATAACAAATATATCAACGTGAAGAAGGGGAGCATCTTGGGGCTTACCATGGTGGTGGTATGCTACGTGGTCTTCAACTACACCTTTTCCTACAAGGACTCAAGCATGGGCAGGTCCGCAAGTACCACTGAAGAAGAGGACACGCTCTGCACTCCCCTCCACGACCTTCTTGGCTTGAGCCCCTCCATAAGGAACACAGCCTCGATCATTGTTGAATCCTTTCAGATCCTAATGGAATTAACCTCCAAATAAAAGATGACTGGTAAAAAACAAAAACAAAAACAACAACAAAAAACCTTGTTTCAGGGCTGGGGCTTAAGCACACCGCTGTTGGGCATACTGTTAGAAAATAAGGTAAATCCAGAAGTCGTGATTTCAAGCAGAATTGAGTGTGGGTGCTGGCTTTATGCAGGATGATGACAGAGCTAGCAAGTAAGATGTCCAGGGAAGCCTAGCGGGGCAAGCTGTGCCCAGCACTGATTTCCTGGACTAGGAAAAGCTGTCCTGACCATCCCCCTGAGTTTCTGTGCAGCACCTGCTGACTCCTGACCTTGGTGTGGGCCAGCAGGGTCCTCTGCACCTCTTCTCTAAGCCTCAGGCCTTGTGGGTCCCTAAAACCAGGTATTTTCAGTTCCTCTTCCTCCTCTCTGAAAGTTACTACTACTTCCCACACCCAGATCAAGTTACACCTGTCCATTTTTAATGGTTATTTGATTCCCTCCAGACCAGCAACCAACACGTATCAGGGGTTGCGGTTTGTCACCATGCCCTTGCTGGGAGTTCTCAGAATCAGCTGCATCAGTACTGCCTGGGTCCTTGTTAGAAAGGCAGAATCCTAGACTCTATCCCCAGACATGTGGGATTTGTATGCACTTGAAGTTTAAGAAGCACTGGTCTGGAAATGATAGGTCTTTCTTGAAAGTAACTTATTTCTGAGAGTTCATGAGTGATCTAGGATTCTGGGCCAATTCACAGAATATTGACAACCATAGCTCCCTTCTAAAATCTCACAGGTGGAGTCTTCATTCTGCAGACAGACTGGTTTACAATTTGACTTACAATTTTTTGACTTTATGATGGTGCAAAAGTAATACACATTCAATAGAAAGAGTACTTTGAGTATGCATACAACCATTTTGGTTTGCACTTTCAGTACAGCATTCAACAAATTTAACCCTCTACTATAAAATAGGATTTGTGTGAATTGATTTTGCTAGAATAAAGGCTAATATAAGTGTTCTGAGGATGTTTAAGGCAGGCTAGGCTAAGCTATGATGTTCGGTAGGTTAGGTGTATTAAAAGGCTTTTTAACTTAATGTATTTTTAACTTATGATGGGTTTATCAGGACATATCCCCATTATAAGTCAAGGAACATCTAAAATTGGAAATCCAGGAGATAGGTTTAAATCTGTAGTAAATTTGTTTTGTCTAAAAGGGAAATAAAATGTTTTGGTTACCACATACACCAAATAAGAATATATATTTTTTGAACAATTAACCTAAAGAAGATATATCTAATATGTAAGCTGAAGGCACTTTGGGAAATTATAGTGTCTCATAATTAGCACCAGCTGACAGGGGCTGCGGCTAAAGCAACCTTTGTCTTAACTGAAATTCTACTGGAAAAAAGTTTAAGAGTCCTTATGATTCCCCCAATGACCAACTGAGTTTCCCTGATGTTTTGGAGTACTCGGTATTCAGAAGGTTGTGAGTAGCTTCCAAAAATAGATTTCTGGGCTGCATGTCATCCCTAATAGAACAGAATCTCTAGATGTTAGGGTAGGGATTTGTGGTTTTAAATCTCCCTAGTGACTGTGGAAGGACCATAAGTGGGAGCAATTATTCTAGGCCACTGAGGTGTTCCAAAGGTGGCTTCCATCTTATGTTGTAGCTACAACCTCAATCACAAACACAGGTTTATAGACAGAGAATTTGATGCTACAGAGTTTTGAATCCAAAGGCAAGGAAGGGTTTTGTTGTCTATGTGTCAGTCCTTGAACTTGTGCCTACATGTTTAGTAAACTACGGTGGTCTTTTATTCCACTGAGGACGGAATATCACTGTAATACGTAAATATACGCTACCAACAAATGCTACTGTCCTAAGGAGAAAAAAGAATTCAAAAATGTTCTGAGTAGTTATGCTATGCCCACTGCATTCAATCAGAAATGTTCCTGAATTATTTGTTTTTAAGCAAACTTGGCTAAAGTCTAGATCACTAGAATCACAAAGCAATTTGTTTTTCCTCTCAGAGGTGAAAATATAAAGCCTTTTATCTGTTACATATGCCATTATATCTAAAAAGCAGATGATATTATACCTTTTGATTATCTTCAAGAATCTATGTTTTTCTTCCTTTCTAGTAGCTTATTTAATTACTTTGCCAAAGAATGCTCATAATGTCATGTTTGCAAAATAGATTTAAATGCTTTCACATACTTCCAAGATGCATAACTGTTGAGTTATTTTGCTTTCTGTGGACACTTCAATTTCATTTCATCTCTGAATATACTTTTTCTGATGGATTTATAACTACTACACAATAGTGGCCATCCATAAAGAATAATATGATAGGTACTAATAATCTACCACTCACTCCGTTCTGTTTTTGGTATATGTGGCTCACAAGAGCCTCTGCTATTCCTTTCAAATGAATCTGCTTTCATATAGCATTTATTGCTTGACATTTCACATAATTTAGTCAACACTCCTTAATTTTTTTCCCCTTTGATCCATACTTATCTGTAAACCAACCAAACAAAAAATTATAAAAGTCTAAATGTAGTGAATTTCTCCTTTTTTCCTCCCTTCTTCTATTTGGTTATTTACATCACTAGTGACAGACTATAATAAATTGCCATCACCATCCACCCCTCACTGTGGATCAAAGCTTTGGAGTGCTTGATGAAAATTTATTAGACTTCTGCCCACTGATTCCCACCTGGCTGCTCACAGCACCCTTGGCCAGCACTGCCTTGAGCTGGCTGGAGACAGACACTCTGATGACTAACAGCTGGATGTCTCAGACAAGCCCTCTCTACCTCCAGCCTCCATGGGCTAAAGCTGCTTGCTTTCCCACTTCTCTTTCCTTATCTTACAACTAGATCTTTGGTCAAATCATGGCAGACGCTGCCAAGGATGTCAAAAAGAGGACATGGGGGCGAAGGGGTGGGTGTGGCCTGCAGATGGTCTATGTGCTGTACCAGGCCACTGGATGGTGCGGCTGGGCTGGTGATATTCGGGTCACTGATGTGGGGTAGCCAGCCTCTGAAAGGTCCTGGAGAGGCTGAAAATCACAGGCCGTGCAGAGAGAAACTCTCTGAGGGGCTTTACTCTGGGAGATTTATAAGACTCAGGGGTGTTTACATTTGTGCTCAGTTTTGAGCATTTTCCCCGACTGCTTCATGCCACAGTGCTCCAGCTTATCACTGCAAACACGACCAAATAAAAACTACATGTGGATTTGGTATAATTTATACAGAGGGGCAGCTGTTGTATCCCCCTCACCTGAGGCTCATCTAATCAAACAAATCTGGCAAGAAGGATGACAGCCTTGAAGGTCCAAAAGAAGCATTATTTTTTTCCTGCATTCCCTTTCCCACTATGTATGCCACAACTTCTATGGAAAAAGAGACCAAATCAAAACCTTGTAAGAGTCGGTCATGACTATATTGACTTAGCATTTGTACACCCTTGTATTTTCCGTCCCTTCTTCTGAAGATTCACTTCAGGCATGTGGGAGCACTTACAGCCAAGAAGTCAGGAACAGAAACACAGTGACCATCTGTATACTGATAACCTGCAAGGGTGTGCAGATAGATTGCTAGCTCATGCTTCTGGTGATTAAAAAGAGAATAGGGGCTTCTGGATGTAAAATATCATACGTGAAGGTAGCAGTTGAGTTTTGGAACTTTTTCACTTGGCTCATTCCACAGTTGCGGAGCGTTCTACTCTATGTCAGCAATTAGAAAACTGAGCCATTCACTTCACAGATTTCTACCTGCCCTTAGAAGATACTCATTTTCAGAATACCCAGGAAGTCCTGACATAGCTAAAATGTGCACCCACAAACTCACAAGGCTGCAAAGAGGCTGAATTCAGCAGGCCCCAGTGTCAGCCACACACTCATCCCACAGCTGCTCTCATCAGTTACAACCTTGGCATCCCTGTCTGGATGTTATTGCCTGGACTCCTCCAATTCCATAGTCATTCAGATAAATTCCATAGAACAACATTACTAACATCTGGATATTGGGAGGCCTGGGAGAGTTGAGGAGAGAGAAAAGGACGAGTTGGGAAGGGAAGGATTTGCGATGCAAGGCAATTGTCAACACAAGCATTCTGGCTGATCGTGCTGTTCCTTGGGCTCCGTTTGACCTCCACCAGCCTTTCCATTGTCACGCCCTCCTGTCATTCCCCAGTGTTTTCTTTTCCTTTTGGTAGTGGAGGCCTCCACACTGTCAGCCTTTAGACCCAAATTACATGCAGGGAAGTGCTGCCTTGCTCAAGCATGATGCTGACCTTCACCCTGTGGGTCTGAGCACGAAGCGTGCTCTTGTGGTCATTTAAAAGTCTGGCTCCTGCCGGGCAGCTCACTTGAGGTCAGGAGTTTGAGATGAGCCTGGCCAACATTGTGAAACCCTGTCTCTACTAAAAATACAAAAATTAGCCACGCATGGTGGCACATGCCTGTAATCCCAGCTACTCGGGAGGCTGAGGCACGAGAATTGCTTGAATCTGGGATGGGGAGGTGGCAGTGAATCAAGATTGCACCATTGCACTCTAGCCCAGGCAAGAGAGCAAGACTGTCTCAAAAACTAAATTGATAAAATAAAATAAACAGTCTGCCACCTAGCCAATGCCAATCTTTAAGAAGCTGCCTCTCACAGTTCTGCCAGTCTCCAGTTTACCCTTCAGACACAGGTCAAATGATCTCTCCACAGTCTCTTAACCCCCAACTTCGGAAATTCCCAGGATTCCTGACTTCCGGGTTTCTTCCCTTTTACTAGACACTCAGCTTCAGACCTAAATTAGAGAGACAATTTCCCTGCTTTTCACAATACTTTTGATACAACCTCATTCCACACTCCACCCCTCTTCATGAAACACAGGCATCAATTGAGCTTTGCATCCATTAACACTTTCAAGGTTCAGCCTTTGCAGTATCATCATGAGCATATCAAGTGAGATGATGTATACTAAAGTATTTTGCAATCTGTTAAGTAATATAGAAGTGGTTAGTTAGGTCAGCCAGATACCAGGGCGTTAAGACTCTTTTCTTTGCAGAGTTGTTGAGGCTATATAGCCTGATGTCATAACAGGAGTCTCAGCTGACACCCTAAGCAGTTGACAGTGAATCACCTGCGGGACTAACTGTACAAAGCTGCTTAAAACTCAAGATGGCCCAGTGCCCTTAGGCACGACTGGATCCATCGCCTTGGAACGCCATCCTTCTCAAGAGGGATTGGGATCATCCAGTGGGAAAATAGATCTACAGAAGACTACCCATGAACAGCCACTATCACGCCCACGGGACCTTTGAGTAGGTCTAGGTAGGTGCACATTTTACCAAAAACCAGGATTCTTATGACACCAGCCCTAAGGATCTTCAACCTGTAATAACTGAAAAACTAAATGTCAAACACAGGTCTGGTCCTTATGTGAAGCCATTCTAACTTTGAACCAAACTTGGTTAACAAAACTTGAAATCTGTATTGTCCAAGGGACCTACAGAGTGTCCATTATGTGCCATGAGCTTGATATTTAGCCAAGTACATTGCCTGCATTGTACTACAAAAGACTACACCAAGCAGTTGGTCCTGATGCTGGTGGTTATACTCAACAAATCTTCCAAAAGGCAGAGAACCAATTAAGGAGGACACAGCACTGGTCCCGCACTGTTGGAACAAGACAAAAATACTGCTCAGGCATCTCCTAGTTTTAGAATCAATACATCAGAAAAGATATCTGGTATAAGAAGAGAACGACAGTGGGTTCATGAGCCACACTGCTGACATTATACAGCCTCCCTCCTTTGCTGCTTCTGTGTCTTTCCACAGATTGAATTATTGAGCTGGGCTGCAGGTTCTGTCTCCTTTCATGATCACTACATTCCCTCCTATAGAAAAACTACAAAAGCTTACTCTTTGGGGAGTTGAACCAACACAGAATTTTCCTTGCATATACCAGTAGGAAGAGAAACTAGTTAATGACTAGGTAGGTGGGGTGGGCACTCAGAGCAGCTGTGTCACCAGCAGTTCAAGGCAATATAACAACGAGTTTGTGTTCACTTCCAGGGACATAGTGAGTAAGAATTGGCACCTGCCCTTAAGGAGCCCACAGTCTAGTAGGGAAGGCAGGTTTACAAATGGAGTAACTTAACTGCTTTGCACAAGGTAGAGGCAGCACCTAGCATAGAAGGGGTAATGACCCCTCAGGGGTGGAGAGGGGTCAGAGAAGACATTTCGGAGGAGGTAAGTTGTGAAGAAACAACTGAAGTTTATTAGCCCCAAACGAGGATTAGGGGACAGATCCTGGCACCCAATGAAACCGTTCCCATGCTTCACCTGTGTCACCAATCTCAATAGGGGACCTTTCCCAACTTTCCATGAGGGGCTCTGCCCATGCAGACACAACCTATGAGTATAAAGTCACATTCTAATCCACCAATTCTCTTTCACGTTCTTTCATAGGTCTCACAAGTAAACCAACAACTGAAATACAGATCTGGCTACAAGAAGTTAAATCCCTTTAGGCCTTTCCAAAGTGGCTGAGCTGTAGCTGGCAGTGGAGTTGTTCTCTGGGCTACAAATCACTGAGGGAAAAGGGGCTGGAGAAAACTGCAACCAGCTATAGGGATGGGGGAGTGGAATGAAAAGCACATTCCTTTCTATTAAAATCAGATGTTACCAAATTTCATCTGTTTTCTTTTCATGTACAGAAATGCACTTGAAACATGTTTGAGACATGTTTAGGAAAAAACACATTAAGATATTTTTATTCTTATGAGAGTGCAACATGGAGGGATTTGAAGGCATCTGCTATCAATAGTCAATATACAAATCTCATCTATTTGATCTCTTAAATGTTACCAAGTGGAACCAAATCCTGATCAACAAAGAGTTTCATAATATTAAGCAAAATCATCTTTAGCAGAGAGAAATGTGCAGTTTCCTCTTGTTGCTCTCAAGGCAGTAGCATGGGATATTAGTTACAGCATTAGCATAATCCTGAGCTTACTTTATTTTAAAAGCATCGAACAAATATTTGATGATGCCTCAAGTTTTACCAAACTCAAGTTTTTCCAGCTGGCAAACCACAGGCTGAAAAGTTAAGTCATATAAGGCTTTATAGCTCCATGTACTAAAAATATTCCCAGCCAATGGGTAATTTTTAAAGCTGTTCTAATCCTACCTGTAGGTGGATAAATTTTAAGCCTGAACAACATTTTAAGAGGTAGGCTTTTTGTTAACCATAGCCAAGAGGTAAAAACAGTCCAAACCCAATTCTGGCATTCATTTGCAAGGTCATGTTTGAGATTAAAATTTATGTGCACAAAAAGGATTTACAAACTTAATGCTGAACCCAAAATGTGACATTTTAGTTACCATGACAAATGACAAATCTAGCCCTTTGACTTCACACTTAGCTGAAGTGCCTGCAGCTTACTGCAAGCTCAGCTTTGAGAGGATGAGAGGCGAGTAGGCTTCAAAAGGTTCTGTGGTTTGGCTGGGGTATCTGACCTCAGAATCCACCTACTCAGAAAGGTCCGGATCCCAGGAATCTCTAAAGAGGCTCCAACAAGGTGGCACATACACACCTATATTCTTTGGGGGTGGAGGGTTATGAAGGATAAAAAAGACAAATTTAACTTGAACAACTAGAAAATAGACTGAAAAGTATGTTCAAACCCCTTGACGGATCAAAAATCTGTAAAATATATAATTATCCTAAGTTAGGGGCTGAGTCTGTGAGAAGGTAAGGAATGCAGCTTCAATGATCTGGAGAAAAGATGGATGTTTACCTTGGGTAACTGTAAGACAGTCAGCTTCTTACTGGGGATGTCATCAGAGAAGCGACAGTGACGGTATTCACACTGCCTTGGCATGGCAGATAAAGGCATACATCCTGAGCTAGTTCACTTGACCCGTGACCCAGTGAGCTTCCAATCCCTTCCCACCCTGGTGTCCTGCCATGCCCCACCCTGCGGTGTGCTCATCAATCCCTCAGCCAGCCCTTCCCAGTTGGTCTGTATAGGAACCAGTGAAGATGGGACTTTAGATGTCTAACTGCAAACATCCTAGAGGCTTCCAACAGATATCACTGGTTCTTCTGTAGTAGCCGAGCTCAGGCATCCAATCCACCATAGCTCTTAGAGGTAAATACTTTGGTTAGTGGTGTCCATGGTGTTTCTTCTTCCTGCTTCCTTTCACTGGATGTCCTGCTCAACTACACTGCCCAGCCTGGCTCGGGTTGTATCTCACTGATCATGCAATATCAGCAAAGATGGCCCTCTGGAAGCTCAGTGCCTGCCACCATCTGCAGAGGGACACTATCTGTAGAACAGAGTATGGCTGGCAGTGGGTGTGGCTGCTGAGCTTGGGAACACTGATTTAGGATGGTGGCTTTGGCAGGGCCTCCTTGTCCATCTGTAATATCAATCCTGTCCTCCATCCCTCAAAAAAGAAGTACTGCCTTGTACTCCAGCAGCTTTTCAGCATTATGATTAGTTAGCCCATATATGAAGGTCAAATTCAGCAACTCAAAGACAGGTGGCTTAGGGTATCAACTGGTAATGTGTAAATGCAGTGACTTCTGTGACAATCAAATGTGTGAAGGTCGAGGCCCACGGGTGGAGGGCAAGGCAGCCTGTCACTCCAATCTGTAAACAAGGTCACTCTCTAAGCGTCACACTTGATTTTCCAGACTGCGAACAGGACTACTTTCTAATTGACTTCTTCCAACTAAATGACAATTAAGTTGCCTGGCCAATAAATTCTTGTGGTTTGGTCTACACAGATTTCTTAAGAGGTATATTAGTCTCTTGCATGTTCAACATTGCTTTCTGCCAGATTTGTGAAGTAATAGAAAAAAGTGGTCATAAGTGAAACACATCCTTTGTAGCTCATATGAAAAAGATGCCAACATGCATTCCCCGAGTTCAGTGTGTTTTCAGAAAAGCGGTATAATTTATATTATTTCATTTACAACAGTGCTAAGTTAATGCTCTTGGCTGCTTTTGACAGAGGCCTTTCCAATCGAACTGCAATGATTTGTTTCTCTTAAACACTCAAGGACTTTTAATTAGCTTTCTAGAGTGTTTTCCTGATGCACATCACCTCCCTGCAGCCTTGTAAGTTTCCAGACTTCTTAAAAAAAAAAAAAAAAAAGAAGAGGCATTCTTTGGGTTTCAGGATTTCTGTGAGTCAGGAACAAATCGTTGTTTCGTGAAATCGGATGCAGCTCCTTACTAGGAATCACGTAGAGAGGCTTCTTTCTCCACCCTCCCAGCCCAGTCCCCAGACCTGGTCAGCAATTTGACTTACGTTTATTATTTTACAACTATTGTTGAGCTTTGGCACTTCCCTACCACCCTTCAGGGAGTGCTTCATTAAGTAAAGGCCATGCCTAATTGGGGTCTCATATATTACCACTCCCAGCTGACGTTATTGTGTAAAAACATGCCTTTTAGTGACAATGTCACTAAAGCTCAGCAAGGTTAACCAGATTATCTTTAGTGAATAAAATTCTCAGAGGCTTGAATCTGCACTGCCAACTTTTGAATCTGTGCCTATGACATGCAGCAGGTCCCAAACTCAACCACAGACTCCTTTTTTGTAAGAGCATCTCATGAGATGCATGTTCTCAAGAACTCACTTTGGAGCACGCTGACTTCATTCAATGAATTAGGAGAGTGCTGGAGGAAGGCACAGATGACCTTGCTGTGTTCTGATTGAGTGGGATGGGGTAGCAGAGATGAAGTAGTGAAGGAGGGTCAAAGAAGTATGTGAGTAGGGTAAAGCAGATCTTAAAGGCATTTCACAAGAATCAGAACCTTTATTTGGCCCCGAGAGCTGTCAGGATGAAGTACAGGGTGGAACGTAGTGGAGGAGCTGATGTGGCACCTGTGAATTTGCATCTATCCTTTCTCCTTTACATACTCATGAGAGCAGGCGACTAGTCATATATTACAAAACTGGGGGTCCTCTGACTCAATTACTTCTCTCACTCATTCTGCCAGGTGACCAAAGACCCTATTAAGATCATGCTCATTGGGGGTGTGACCCAGGCATTCCAAAGCTTTTAAAGTAGGAATGCTATCAAGGAGAATAATGTACTATGCCATGATTAGTCAATGCCCTTGAACCTCATGAGTTGCTCATTATTATTCCCTAACATCTCCTCCACTTGGAATCTTCATTTGTTGTTCCCTGTTTTCCACTCCTAACCATGCCTGTTAACACTACTGGAGAGAAAGTCTATTTCCTCTTCATAAAAATGCCAGGGATTGCTCTTCTGGAAGAAAAGGCCCTGTGTGGTAGATTACAGAGTACAAGGCCAAAGAACACCAGGCAAGCCACACCATGGCTCAAAAGGAGGATGGTGTGAAAATGCAGTCACGCCAAACCTCACCTCATGGTTCTGGCTATGGCCAGTCCAGGCTGCTGAGGACATCTGCCCCCATGACTGTCCAAGAAGAACATTCGCAAATTGTGAATTCAACCACTGGGGACCGGGAGGCTGGAGAGGCAGTAGACTCTGTGGAGTGCTACTGCCAAAGCAACAGTCTATTTATTTGAGATCATATTGAGGCAAGGCTGCACACGAATAATAGTGAATCTCACTTTTGAGTTTTGGTAGAAAAATTAAATGTGGTAACTCACAAAGCCACTTGTTGATGGAGAGTTTGTGCCGTTGATTCTGTTCTGCTCTGCCCTGAGTCTGCATTTTTCTCTCCCTTCCTCCAGTGGCAAAGGCCTACTTGGATCTGACACAGGAATCACGTTTGGTTCTCTCCTGGGTAAGTGACCTGAATTTAAATCCTCAAAGCACTCCTCCTGTGACCTTCAGAACAGCAGCTAGACCCTGACATCAGTTGGCCACATTTATTCCTCAAATTTCTAGCTTTTGTGTCCTAGATATTAGGCCCCACTTGGCACTTGAGAAGTGGTTCAGTGCTTATTTTAGTTATAAAATAAATAACATGATTTTGTGCTTTTATTTTCTAGGCTGTGATGACATAAGGGATGATGTTCAAGGTGCTCTCAGAGGAAGCAACACCTTGAGGTAGTTCATCCAACTGGGGAAATTTCTGCAGGATTTCAAATGACGCAGCTGATGTTAAGCACTGTACATTCAAAAACACCAGATACAGATGCATAAGAAAGTGAATGAATGGAAACAAACTCAAAAACACATTCAAATGGAGTGCTCTGGTTACCCTGGACTACTGTATTTCCTACCCAGTTCAGTTCCATTGATGTAATGTCCTACCATCTAGAAGATTCTATCTTAAGACACTATCTTGCAAATGCCCTTGCTCTATACTCAGACTACTGCAATTATGCAGTAAGATTAACGAATTCACAGGCTGTTTCTGAGGATTTAATGACTTCTTAATAGAATAGGGTGCACACACAGCTAGACTACTATGACAAATCATACAAGCTTCTTAATAAGAAACCCCAATTAGTTAATTAAAATTTGCTAATTGAAAATTCTAAGAATAGCATGTAAAATATTCCAGACCCTGAGATAAAGTAATAAAACACATATCTAATGTGCCCACCAGACAAGTTTTACATATCATGCAATAGGAGACCTTGGTAAGTGAAATAAGAAATGAGGGAATAGGTCATCACATAGAAACCTTGAAAGTGGTCTAATATATCAAGGGTGAGAACTGGAAATTATTATTATTTATCACACAGAGAGCAGGTGCAAGGAATGGGGTCACCTTTATTAATTTACTCATACATTTCTTACTCCCATACTCCTTTACAGGTTCATCTCTCTGTAACGGTATAAAGACATATTTAAGAAACATTGCCTGGATCTTACCAACTTTGGATATTTTAATATTCATTCCTGTTCTTAAAAGATGCACTTGAGAGAGATCCCACATGGCCGATTAGCAGCAGCTCAGGATTGTAGCTCCCAGTGAAAGCACAGAGAGTGAGTGGATGCTGCACTTTCAGACGAATTTTTGTTGCCCACAGACCGGGAGATTCCCAGCGGAGGAGCCACACGGGTCATCAGTGCGACTGTTTTGCCGGTGCCCCAGCATGGCGCTTCTCGGTGTGGAGTATACGGGATGGGGTGCCCTTTGAGTCAGGCTTGGCTGGTCCCATCCCCACAAGGAGAACAGCAATTGGAAACACTGAGGACTGAGAGTTTCACAGCAAGCACAGCCGAACCGGGAAGGTCCAGCTCTGTGGGGAAGGGGCGTCTGCCAAAGGAAAACTAAGAAACAGAAAAA